>LKNJ01001964.1:42311-117976 GCA_002120245.1 Maccullochella peelii
GATGGTGATGTGATGGTGATGTGATGATGATTGTGATGGTGATGATGATGATGGTGATGTGATGTGATGGTGATGATGGTGTGATGGTGATGGTGATGATGATGATGATGATGTGATGGTGATGGTGATGTGATGATGATGGTGATGGTGATGATGATGATGATGGTGATGATGGTGATGTGATGGTGATGATGATGATGATGATGATGATGATGGTGATGTGATGGTGATGGTGATGATGTTGATGATGGTGATGATGATGATGGTGATGATGGCGATGGTGATGATGATGATGGTGATGATGGCGATGGTGATGATGATGATGATGATGTGATGGTGATGATGGCGATGGTGATGATGATGGTGATGTGATGGTGATGTTGATGATGATGATGATGATGATGGTGATGTGATGGTGATGATGATGATGATGATGTGACGGTGATGATGGCGATGGTGATGTGATGGTGATGGTGATGATGATGATGGTGATGTGATGTGATGGTGATGATGGTGGTGATGATGATGTGATGGTGATGGTGATGATGTGATGGTGATGATGATGTGATGGTGATGGTGATGATGTGATGGTGATGGTGATGGTGATGATGGTGATGATGGTGATGGTGATGATGGTGATGATGTGACGGTGATGGTGATGATGATGATGGTGATGATGATGTGATGGTGATGATGATGATGATGGTGGTGATGGTGATGGTGATGATGTGACGGTGATGGTGATGATGATGATGGTGATGATGATGTGACGGTGATGATGGTGATGATGGTGGTGATGATGGTGGTGATGGTGATGTGACAGTGATGATGGCGATGGTGATGATGATGATGATGTGATGGTGATGGTGATGGTGATGATGATGTGACGGTGATGTTGATGATGATGATGATGGTGATGATGATGTGACGGTGATGATGGCGATGGTGATGTGATGGTGATGTGATGATGATTGTGATGGTGATGATGATGTGATGGTGATGGTGATGGTGATGATGATGTGATGGTGATGGTGATGATGATGTGATGGTGATGGTGATGATGATGTGATGGTGATGATGATGATGGTGATGATGGTGATGATGTGATGGTGATAATGGTGGCGATGGTGATGGTTTCAGGTCACAGCTCTGGTCTGAGCCGAGCTGCTGAGTGTCTTAGTGTGAGCAGGTTTGGTAACACGGCAGCTCATCACTTCCTGTGTGATGGCAGCCGGATGGCAGAGTCATAAAGCTGGAGGCTGGGGGCTAATTGGTGTTAGTGAGACTCTGCTAATGAGGCCAGATACAGATTTATCTGGAGGCTTAAACTGAAGGAGAGTTTGTTCACTGCTGGTGTCTGTGTCAGCAGATCGTTCTGATTGGCTGAAAGTCTTCAACTTTAAAATAAACTGTTACAGACACTCACAGTACAGTTTGTCACTGCAGAAACACCTTTATGCCTTTGATTCATGTGTGGAATGACCTGCATGGAGAACCGATCAGTCCACTTTCAGCAACACTACACTGACTGCTGTTTGTTTTAGAGCTGGTTTTAACTGCAGACTGGACATGTCAGGGACTCAGTCTGATTCACTGTTTCTCATCTTCAAACAGCCGCAGGAGTTGGAAAAGTGTGGGTTTGTTTTATATTCAGCTCAGTACAGCAAAGTTTACAGGCGTTCAGTTTCTCTGAGGAGTGACCCTCCAGTCTTTCGTGTGCCGCCCTCAGGCCAAACTGCCGACTGTCTTTGGCCCAGTTCATAGTAAATGTGATCTTGTTATAGTTGTTCAAGTTTGCAAGGTGAAGACGGACACCTGAACGCAGCACCACAGTCTTCACTCAGGGATAAAATGTGGATTATGAAGGTAGACGGTGATGAAACACTACACACACACACACACACACACACACACCTCTGACCATCCTCCATGTTTTATTTCCTCCACTCAAAATGTGTGTGTATGTGTGTGTGAGCATGTGTGTGTGTGAGCAGCAGATTAAAAGTGGAGGTAGAGTGAGAGGATCAGCTCGCAGTATTACAGGATTACAGGTATTACCCAGCAGGCTTTGCCGTTTGATTTTAGCAAAATGGTTCTCTCAGGACAAGCTGTTTAACATTCACCAAAAAATGAATAAAAGATTGAGACTGAATCTGGTGTCTCTCAGACACACACACACACACACACACTGCAGCAAACAGAGGACTACAGTGTTGTCACAAGAGTTCCAGGACTTATGGAACCAGAGGACGTCACAGTTCTTCTCAATAAAGCATAAAGCAAACTCAGGATCCAAGAGGAGTTCTCAAACTCTTCATACAATCATCAAAAAAAAATAAAAAACTCAGTTGTTCTTTTTGCTCTCCTATCTTCTGCAACTGACTGAAAGATTCCTGCAATGGAAACAAGGCGCCGTCTGTTGCTGCTGGACTGAAAGAAAACACTCACTGAACCTACTGAATACATCGAATAAGACGTGAAGCTTTGCTGCGGCCGCTCAAACGTGTTTAGATCAATGCAAATCAAATCAAACAACATGTTAGGGAGCCACGTCTGATGTCTCTCACCTGTCCGTCTCACAGAACAGATCAACGTCTGTTCTAACAAACAAAGACCTGGTAGTTCCAGTTTGGACTCTGAACTAGGATTAAAAAAGGGACTGCAGCACACAGTCACAGCCTGTTTCGACTCTGTGTCTTCATCAGAGTAAACATGGACAAAGACACACATATAGTCAAACTACAGCAGGTGCACAGCTGTCATTGGATAACTGGTTGAACAGGATTTCAAATCTGTTGGATAGTAGATCCAAAGTTCACCATCATCACATCAGACACAACACAGATACATCTTCAAGGTACAAAAAGTACAAGTACAAGAAGTACAAGTACTGCATCCATCAGGTTTGATGAAACACGACAGATTCAGGCTCCAATGTGTTGGACTGTTTTCTACTGACCCTGCAGAGCCATGGATTCACTTACCATCTGATTCACACCGCTGCAGCCTCTTTCTGCTCACAGTTTGTATTATTTGGCCAAAAGCAGAGAAGAAGCTGTTAAAAGGTAAACAAAGTGTTTTACAGGGACTTTGCTCCCCGACACCAATAAAAACCCAGAGAGTGGAGACTTCTCTCGAGTGGCTCGGAGCTGTGAATCATCATCTGCAGCTCCGATAAGGACAGAACCCCGGCGAGCTGACAGGAAACAATGCAGAGAGGAAATCAGCCAGGACGAAACAAAACAACACATTTCAGGGTTTTACTGCTCAAACATTCACACATTGTTTCAGCTGTCAGTTTTACACCAGCAGCTGCAGCAGAGGAAACACACTGGGTCCTAAAGACGCAGCCATGATGTCCACCAGGTGAGTGTCTGCAGGTAAAATCTGTCAGAGGTCTCAGTCAGCTACAGCAGGCGACACCAAACTAACACGGCTTCCTGATGAGCTTCCTTCTGTTTCATTCATTCATGTCAAATAAAAAGTGTCCACATGAATCTTATATTTATACTTCAATTTAACTACAACAACACATGGTAACCTGGGCTAAAGGTTAGCTTAGCATTATCTAAGGAACAGGTTACATTAGTTCAGTCTGCAGGTGACAGCTCTTGATCGTCCTGACAGAACGACGTCGCCTCTGTGGTCTGAAGGTATCGGAGGTGTTTCAGCTGCTGCCGGTCGGATCAGTTCTCCGGACTTCACAGCAGAGACAGTCAATGTGTTTCAGTGATCTCAGAGGAAATTAAAGTGTTTACCCGATCACGGTGTCCAATCAAAGCTCGACAGGCTGCCTAATTTACAGTTACTTCATCTCTGTCTGATTACTGAGATGTTAATTGAAACAAAGACGCTAATTGGTAACAGGCGGTGGTGAAAGGACCCGAAGTGTCAGCAGATAAAGTGTGTGTGTGTGTGTGTGTGTGTGTGTGTGTGTGTGTGTGTATGTGTGTATACACAGACTCAGCTTTCCTTTAGGCTGAGAAACAGAATGAGCTGGGCCGGTATAAATACTGCAGGGCTGAGGAATGGGAAGAGCAGGTTACTGCAGGGCAGGATGGGGGGGCTGGATCTGTTTGCAGAATGAATACCAGGATCTGGATGAAGCTGTGACAGTAAGTATGACTTCATGAGTGGGTAAACAACACAAAGTTTTCATTATAAGTGCAGCGACTTTATTTTCACCTGATTCTGCTGAAGGAATCCGATCCTCCTTCCTGTTCTGAGAAGGAGGCGAGAAGGTGGAGAGTTTCACTGTTTGGTGCAGAATTCAAACACTCGAGGAGTCGGAGGAGGGATTTCAGCCTGAGGTAGAAAACACATCGACTCCTGCTCTGATGAATAAAGCCGTGTGTTCAGCAGCTCCCTGGGGCTCCGACGTCTCAGCATCTTATGTGGAGTCCGAATTTTCAACTTGAGTGAGACAACAAAGCTAATAATCACTCGATCTGATGCTTTAATTGATGCGTCGCTAATCTCGTAAAGCGGTTTGTAGGAGCATTATTAAGAACATTGTCTGCATCACAAGTCCATTAAATGAAGAGACGTTTTTATCATAAAACACAACTGTTAAAACGCGTAACTGTCCTGGCAGAGACCCGAGCGCAAAGGCCACACAGCAAGTTCCAAAGGTAAAGGCTTTACGAAACTCACAGTTGAATCCAATTCAGTCTGAGTGCAGGCAAAAGGTCAAAACACGAAACAAGATCAAACACGCTGGAACGCTTGACAAAAAGTCAATCTGGCAACAAGACAAAGGAAAGCCTGAGCTACATACACAGATGATGATGATGACGATCAGGTGAGTTACTGAACACAGGTGACCCTAATCAACACTGGCAGGAAGTAAACCAAAACACACTGAGCAAAAGCACTCCTTCAAAATAAAACCGGAAATAGCTAAAAGGAACTGACAAGTACGACAAGATGATCAGCCTTGTTGGATGTTTTTATGTGACAGCAGAAAGAGAAGATAAAAAAATGACACTATTTCCCACAAACTCACATTTACTCCATTATTAACAAGCATGTGTGCGTGCGTGTGTGTGTGTGTGTGTGTGTGTGTGTGTGTGTGTGTGTGTGTGTGTGTGTGTGTGTGCACGCTGCTGAGAGAGAAAATGGTTTTCATAAAAGCAAAACAAACCTCTTCTTTCAGTGAGACTGGAATCAGCCTGTCAGGTGTATAAAGGTCCAAACTGAGCGCGTGCAGATGAATAATCGAACGCTGAGGTCATGACCTGCCGCCGGACACACTGATTGGTTCAGAAAAACCCCGCTGCTATCACACACACACACACAGAAAATATTCTGCTCCTTCTTTCACCCCAATTTTCCAGCTCTCAGTCAGGAGCCGTGTGATTGGACAAGGGGGGGGGGGGNGGGGCATCATACTGAACATGGCTGACTGGTTTTCTCCTTGTACCAAGTCCAGTCTTTTATCACCGTTAATCAAGCAAGTCTCAAGTCCTCAGATTTGTCAAGTCAAGTCATGTGACTCGAGTTCTCTGGTGTTTACAATCCAATAAGGTCAGATAGAATCAGATCTCAGGCATTTTACTGCAGATACTTTAACTACACGAAGCTGAGAATACTTGTGTACTTGTACTTGAGAAGGATTTTGAGTACTTTTCCGAGTATTTACACACTGTTGTTATTGTTTCCTTGTCATGATGAAGACGAGGCTGCAGGAGGAAGATTCCAGTGAAACCTGAAGGCAGGAGTCAGCTGAGAATAAAGAGGAGGAGGAGGAGGAGGAGGAGGAGGGAGTCGCCGTCTCCTGGATTAGAAATCCGGCTGGTTAAATTAAGAGGAGGTATTTTTAGCTTCAGCCTCCCCCCCCCCCATTAATAACAGCCGTCTGCTCAGACTAATAATACCCTCACTGCTGCTTGGGGGGGGGCATCCTGAGACAACATGAACACACACGTGATCATCATCATCATCCTCACCATCATCATCATCATCAAAATCATCACCATCATCATCTTCACCATCATCACCATCATCATCTTCACCACCATCATCATCATCATCATCTTCATCATCAAAATCATCACCATCATCATCTTTACCATCATCATCATCTTCACCATCACTATCATCATCTTCATCATCATCATCATCTTCACCATCACCATCACCATCATCATCATCACAGTCGTCATCTTCATCATCATCATCATCTTCACATCATCATCTTCACCATCACCATCATCATCATCATCATCACCGTCATCATCTTCATCATCATCATCTTCACCGTCGTCATCGTCACCATCATCATCTTCACCATCACCATCACCATCATCATCATCATCTTCACCATCATCATCATCTTCACCATCACCATCATCATCATCATCTTCACCATCATCACCATCATCATCTTCATCATCATCATCATCATCATCATCATCACCTTCATCATCTTCACCATCATCATCATCACCTTCATCATCTTCACCATCATCATCATCACCGTCGTCATCTTCATCATCATCATCTTCACCATCATCATCATCATCACCTTCATCATCTTCACCATCATCATCATCACTGTCATCATCTTCATCATCACCATCATCTTCACATTTTAAATAGTTTTTCATCTCCTCATCTTTACAGCAGGAAATACTTGCTTCTGATTGGCTCTTTAACAGCAGTTATTGATGACTGAGGTGAACGTTTTGTTGTTGAGTTTCCCACCTGAGCAGGTAACCTGATCAGCTGCTCCTCATCAGTCTCACCTGCTCACCTGCTCTGACTGACACAGTGATGACGGTTTGAAGGAGTGAAGAAGACGAGGAGGAAGATGAAATAAAAAACAGGAAACGGAATAAAAACATTCACACTGTGTTTTCTGTGATATTTGAACATATTATGGTCTGTCAGTGTGATGGATCTCTGCTGCCACCTGCTGGCCTCCTGCAGCACCACAGCTTCACATTACAAAAAAGTCACAACATGATAAACTGTGTATTTCTGTTATATTTCACAATAAAAGTCATTTCAGTGGTTCCATTGTTTTTAACTGATCGATTTTATAATTACTCATTTAAATTTGGACTTTTACTTTAATTATCTCTATTTCCTTTGTTCTGATCCACTTTGGTGTTTGTGATCTAAATCCTCATTTGATTGGAATTATATTTTATTTTCATATTTTATCTTTTTTTAAAATGTTTTTGGGCTGTAAAAATAAATTTTATTAATTATGTGAATATTTGATTAAACCCTCTGCTTTCACAAACACTGTTTATTATTTTACAGTAGGTCATTCATCTAATTATGTTTTTTAAAAGTACTATATTAAAATGTTCTCACACATTTCTTTTCACTCAGTAAAGGAGCCTTTATTTAACCATTATTAAAAACGATCTAAATGATGTTATTCTAACGTCAGTACTTCACTACTGATTGTGTCAGTTTGTGCTCTTTATGTTTATATTATGTATAATTTCATGTTTTCATTGTATATATTTGTACACTTTATGATAATGTTACCTTCATGTCTGATTTTAAAGGAGCCACGAGTTCATTTTTACAGCAGAAACTTTGTGTTTTAAGTCCAAACTTGAGCAGAGCAGCAGATTTCCCTCCTGGCGGTTGTTCAGATGAAACTTTAAAGATCGCTTTGGGGAAAACAGCTCAGTTGACGTTTCAGTTTTAATCATGATGGAGCCTGAAGTTGAGAGGACCAGGGTCAACATTAAAACATCGTCCTCAGCCGTCTGCTTCATCCTGGGTTTCCCCTCACAGTCGTTACAGTCACATAATGAAGAACTGTTACGGGAGAAGAGAAATAAAGAGATGAAATGTTGGGAATGATTCTACCAGACAGCAACAGCAACTAAAGACTCGGCTCAAGAGCGTAAATCACATTGTTAGGTTTATGATTTTACATAATCTCACCTGCCAAGATTTAGTTTTCCACCAGAAATATGAAAATAGAGCAGGCAGGTTGTCAGTGATGTCCTGATCTCATTCCTGCTCCCCAGAGGATGAACACTTTCGATTCAGTGCGTGATCTTTCCTCTAGCGTCACCCTCAGGACAAACTTTACATTTTTTATGCTGTTTGTCATATTAAGCTAGTAATATGCTAGTACAGATAATATAGGTGTAGCAGACCCGGGGGTGGAGGGATGATCGGTTCTTATCAGATCACATGTTTGTGGCCCGGTAGACAACACTGCGTCCACAACCCGGTTCTGGTCCATGGGTCATGGACCAGTACCTGGCCTCCCGGTCGAGAATCCCTACTCTGGGGGACGGTAGCTGTTCAGTTTAAATGTCTAAATTAACAAACGATCAGCAGCCGTTCTTTGAGGCAAGTTAGTGAATAAACTTTTATTATGCCTGCACAATCTTGCCAGGTTGAAGGTTAACATATCAAACAGTTCAAATTCATTTCATTCATCCATTTTTGATACATACAAAATCACTATAAAATGTCACTCTGTAATATCGTGTTTTCTCAACATTCACAAAATAAACTGATTATTTCACCGCACGTCTTGCTGTGGTAAAAAAAGAAAAATCATCACATCTGTCTTTCTCTGAACACATCATTCGGAAGATCGACCTCATCACGTCTCTTTCTCAACAATAAGACAATTTTCTGTCAAAGAAAATAAAATGAGGGAAAAAAAGGTTTGAGAATAAATAAAATCAAAAGCTTGAAATAAAGTCACAGCACAGTTTGTCCTGATCCTCCGTTCTCACACAGGTTTGACCAGACATCATGTAAAACAGGTTGCTTCTATTCCTGGTTGGACAATCCTACTTTGAGAAGTAAGAACAAAAAAAGTTACATTTACACGTTTTTGCATCCAGAAATATCCTGAAGAAATCTTGATTGTACAAAGATCTGCTCAGTGGTTTAGTCCAGATGATTGAATTCATCATGAAGGGAAGACTCTCTTTCACTGAGCTGAATCAATAAAACAAGTCTGAGGCAGGACGGGATTTCATGTTGAGTTAAAGATCAACCTAACACCCCATTTTAGCTCGCCCCCGAAGCCCTACAGGAGATTCATTTTTATCTTGGGTGCAAAACACCAACTTTAAAAAGGTTTAATATAAGTTGGATATTGTGCAAACAAGATCCATCTTAGATATTATTTTTTGTGCACAAATTAAAGTCTTGTTTGCATTAGGTAGCATCTTGTGCTAAAATAAAAACTAACTTTTAGACTCTCTCGCTTCCTTCGAGGGTCGGCACTGTCTTTAAATCAAAGTCTTGAAATAATCATAGTTCAAAGTTGAACTGATATAAACGCTGGTGTGACGGGGCTCTAACAGAAGTGTTGCAGACGGCGAGTGTCTCCAAGACACAAGAAAGAGAACAAATGAAAGAAAAGTGTGGCACAGAAAAAAACAAAACAGGAAGTGAATAGTCTTAGCGTCTTCAGTGCATCAGGGTGAGGAGCTGCAGCAGAGGGACGGACTTAGAGATGAAGAGTTCAGTTTTAAGGGACGGTGACGTGGAAGGGACTGCCAGGGACATTCTCGTCCCCCCACTTGACAATGAGGATGTAGCTGCCTTGTTCTTTGACCGTGTACGTGACGTTGTACATCCTGTTGCCCATGTGTTTGACGTACACCTCCTCGCAGGGCGTCTTCGGCCCATGAACGCCCACCATCAACATGTTGGTACCTGCAGAGTCAAGAACAGAGACAATCAATGTCAGTGGTAAAAAATGTTAAAATCATTCCTGTCTGTGTGTTTTGTAGTGTTGTTCCTCACCTGCTTTACTGCAGTCGACTGTAAACGTGTTCTTCTGACCTACGAAGGCCTTCGATAGGCCGGCTCCTCTGGAGATGACTTTACTGCCGTCTGAGGAGAATTTGGGTAAGGAGGCAAAGGCCCCTCCCATCGCTGATGACTTGGTGACAGTTTCCACGAGAACAGACGATGTCTCGTGCAGACTGTGGCCACCGGACAGACGAGGTCCTGCAGAGAGATTCAAAGAAACAAACTGCCACAGGGAGCAACTTTGGACTCTGGAGAAACATGTTGTCTGGTGTGAATTGTGCTTTATTATCTCACTAAGAGAACACTACCTGCCTCAAGCGCGGACTGTAAAGTTTGGTAGGAATAAAGGTCTGGGTCTGTTTTTCCCAGTTTAGGCTGGGCCCCTTAGTTCCAATGCAGGTAAACTCCAGGGAACTCTGTACCCGTGAGTACCAGCCCAATTCAAGCACTGACTGCAATAATCACATAAAATGCCAGAAGGTTCTGTGGTCCATTGACCCACCTGAGACTTTGGCCTTGAAGGGGCTGCCTACGATGTGCTGAGGTCCTCCGTACTTGATGGAGATCAGGTAGTTTCCGGGAGCCATGGGTGTATAGGAGACCTTGTAGCCCTCGGGACAGTCCTGACAGTCCATCTTCACCTTCGATGGTCCGTCGATGGTCACCGACAGAGCTCCTGAGCCAGCGTTACACGTGTTCACAATAAACTCTGACGCCACACCTGAAGGAGGACACAGACATGACCAACACCCATTAAAATACACCTCATTTTTTCATTAAGGGCTTTGAAACAAAGGTGTTTTTAAGGTGTTTATTTTTACCTGTGGTTCCTCCCTCCAGTCCCGGTCCGAAGGCAGACACCAGGCCAGGATCTCCGACCTGTCCTGGTTCTCCCACTCGGATCTTGAAAGGACTGCCGGGAACATGGCTGCCATTGAAACGAACGTCGATAGAATGAACTCCATTTTCCCTGGGGATGAACCTGATAGCGTGCTGGTCTGTGGAAACACATGATTTCAAATGACACACATCATTGGTTCTGATTGTCTATAATTCTGATAGTTTTCTATGATCAGCTCAGAATGTGTTGAAATAGTTGTTGCAGTCTAAGATAACTGTAGACATTACTCTCTCCAGTACTTAGGATCCCTGGTTTGTCCTGATTTAGTTGAAGGGAATTCTGGGTAATTTCTGTTTTCGCAGCAGATCATCACAGTCAACAGCTACATAGAGTTGGGTGTCATCTGCATAGCAATGGACATTATTCTTGTGCTTATGGCTGATGACATGCAGAGGTAACATATATAAACCTAAGAGATGTAACATTACTTTAACTGGAACATAGAAAAGTAGAGGACCCAGATTCAAGCCTTGTGGTACTCCATGTGAAAGGTTAACGCTCTTTTCTTTTACAAACTTTGTAAACTAACTTGTAACTTTGTGTTTTGAAAGTACTGGTCTTACCGCTGTCTAGCTCAGTGATGTAGCACTCCTCTATGGCTCCTGATGGTGTGTGGATCTTAGCATCGATCAGCCCTCTGGCTCCGTTCAGCTGCACAGCAAAGGAGGCCTCCTGCCCAACTTTCAGTGCCATCTCCTAATACACAAATATTGCCAATGACAAAGACCAACGACTTTCTGAAAATCTGTTTTCATTGGTGCAACATTTCATTGAAATGACTCAGTGTGGACTGAAGAAGAACAGAATGAGAGAGAAAAGAGTTCAACTACTCTGCATTAATGTGAACATGATGTATTAGGTGATGAGAAGTAAAGCTTCAACTATTACAAAGGTCAGAGGCCAAATATACAGAGCTGTAGTTAAAACAGGAAGGTAGCAGAGATGCATTTACACACATATGAACACAGAAATACACCGTGTCAGTATACAGCAGTCTATTCACAGCAAATCAACTTGTTTAACGTGGAGACTCTTCACGTGTCAGTGACCTCAGCTGGCTCTGTAGAAACTGGTTTAACTTAATGAAGATTCAGATGACGTGCGCTCACCTGCAGGCTGGTGATGGTGAGGCGGCGAGCATCATCAGACAGAGTGGCGATGGGTACGATGAACGGAGAGTCTGGGATGTGCTCATCGTTGAACTTAATGGAAACCTCATAGTCACCTGGAGGGGAGGAATAACAGCAAAGGCCATCATTGCCATTTGTGATACCATTCACTAATTTAATCTTCAAGTGGTGCATAAAATGTAAAACCCTGTATATAATATGTGGCTGTGGAGTTGTTTAAAACCTCTTTGATTGTTCGTGTGGTTGCGTTGTGCGCTCCGTTAAAAAGCTGCCAAAAATTGATGCATCCACTAATCTCAACAACAAACAGGAAAGGTGACCTAAACTACTAACAAAAGAACCACGTAATTAACAAAATGCACATTTCTTTAAATAACAAACAAGTAGGATCTCTGTTTTGTCCTGATTTAGTTGAAGGTCCCCTGTAGATATCAGAGTTTCAGTTTTTACTGCAGTAATCATATTCATCAATATGCAGATGACACTCAACTCTATGTATGTGTTGATCCTAATGATCTAAGTATTGTGCTTATACATAACTCTTTACTACTTTTACATTAAACCTCTGCAGAGGACGCAGGAATCCAGATTTCCTTCCATTAATGTCTTTGTTAGGGATCAACTCTGATCTAGAGTCTCTGTCAGAGTCTCACCAGGCTCCTGAACTATGTAGGCCACCCCACAGGATCCGTCCTTCCTGTCTTCAAAGGTGATCTCGGCCTTGCTTGGCCCCTCCACAGCAATGGACAGACCTCCAGCTCCGGCCTCTCTGGTCCAGATACTGAACTCAGCTGAAAAACAACAAACACAAATCATAAATTAACACCAACATGTGTGCCAACATCTGGTGGTAGAAGAGGAATTAAGTATATATTATGTAGAAGGGAAAGAAGAGGCAGGAAGGAAAGGAAGGAAGAAGAAGAGATATGAAAAGAAGAAGAAGAAGGATATGTTTCCAGCCCACCTGGGATCCCTGCCACTCCTCGGTCCAGTCCGGTTCCTCCTGCTCGGACCTTGTGGGCCCCTCCCTCTCCCAGGGGCCCCACAGTGAACTGGAAGGGGCTCCCGGGGACGTGTTGGCCCCGGTATTTAACGTTAACAGTGTGAGCTCCCATCTCCTGAGGGATGAAGCGGATGCTGTAGGTGCTGTCCTCTCCTTTAATGATCTCTGCGTCCTCCGTCTGTCCTCCAGGACTCGTCACCTGAGCCGTCATCTCCTGGTTACCTGCCTCACCTGAGGAGGAAGAGGAGGAAGGTGGAGGGAAAGAGGGACATGGATCAGATGATTTCTCCTGCTGGATTCTGCTGAGGTCTAAAGAGTCTAAGAGAGAGAGTGTTCACAGAACATGCACCAAGATCTGGTTAGCGGACCCTTTTTTCACCCCAAATTTCCTTGAACCGAGCAGTTTGTATTTGGTTTGGTAGACCATGCTTCTACAGTCACTACAATGTGCCTGAAGCTACAGAGACCCTCAGGAGACATGAGCTAAAATGAAATCAAAAATAATATAAACTATCTCCAGCAGGTGGTTTCTACGCACCAGAAACTTGAAGAAAAAGACATTCAATAACACTTTACTAGCAGCTATTTAACACTTTGTAACAGTGAACAGACATTTGATGAACAGTATATCAATCAGTCAGTCAAACATTAAAATACTGAAAAAAAATTCACTTACTGCAAATTTCCAGAGTGGCTGAAAGCTCTGGAACATTTTCAGTAAGTGGGAATTTTATGTGATTCAAAAACTGAACTTCCGAAAATTCAAGTATGTTTTGGTGCCACAGAAACCTTCAGCGCGTTACAGCAATCCATCATCAGCAAAATCAGGTTTATTAATATATATAAAAAAGATCAGTGAGGTGAGACATTTCTGCCTCAGTATCAATAAAGTTAGAAACAGTTTGAACACACACACACACACACACACACACACACACACACACACCGTCCTGCAGTGGCGGGCGGCTGCTGGCCGGCACGCCGTTGAATCCGCTCAGACTCTCTCGACCCAGGAAGTCTCCGAACACATCTCTGAACGGCTCCCCTCCCACCTGAGTGCTCTCCTCCACACGGACCTCCCTCTTCGTCTCTCCTGCTCGGGTCTTACTGATCTCCGTCCGCTCGGTCCGGGTGTAGGTGTGACTGCTGCGGGTGAACGTCCGGGTCAGGCGCTCCTGAGCCGAGACCATGTGAAACCAGTTCCCTGATAAAACCAGCAGGGAGGAAGGAGGACAACGAGGGACAAAGAGAAGGAGGTGAAGAGGAGGAAGCAGAGAGGACAGGTGGAGACAGCTGGAGGACACGACGATGTCACAGCTCACCTGGTATTTTGAGGTTAAGGTCACAGGTGCTGCCCACAGTAGCGATGGAAGGAGCCTGACGCTTCCTGGTGATGCTCTCCTTCATCCGGCCCTCGCCAAACACCTTCACTGTGAACGGACTTCCTGTTCACACAAAATATTAGGTTGTCTTACACATAAAATGTATAAATCACAAAGTCACATATAACTGTTTATTTCATCATGAAGTCATAAAGAGGAAACTTTTCTTTAACTTTAACAGTCACAATAAAATCAAACAAAGGGTGTCTTTGCTTTGTTATATACCAATCGAGAATAATGAAAATAATCATTAGTGATTGATTATCTATCTGCTGCAAAATGTCTCTAAGTTGGTTTTCATAAAAATGTATTAAAGTTGAGATCAACCATGATTTTTTAAACAATCCAAAATGTGGTGAGTTATTTAAACCACAGGTCCTGTGCAGAGGTTATCAATCATCATCGATCAGAGATGTCAGTCCAGTGCAGCAGTTTGTACCTGGGACGTGTTGGTCAGCGAACTTGATGTTGATGATGTAGTTTCCAGGTTCAGTTGGACAGTAAGTGACTTTACATGTCCCGTCGTCCACGTCCTCACAGTTAATGTCCACCTTACTGGGACCCTCGATGGACAGACCCAGACCTCCGTAACCTGACGGCAGAGAGAAGGAAAAGAAATCACTTCCTGACGAGACAAGAAGAAACTTTTCATGTTGAAAAGGGACAAAAATACATGTTTCAGTCATTTTCCTCAGTGATAAAGTCAAGAGTCTGGTTCTATTTTTACCAATAACTAAATGGATACTTTAACTGGAGGAATATGATTATTGATTATATGTGGTGATCATCTCAGATGTTTAATATAAAAAATCTCCACCAAGAATCTTAGAATTACAAAGCATATTATTGAAATGTTTAGACCATACCCATAAATTACAAAAAGTAATTTGTACAAATATTTTAGAAAACTGGCTTTTTTTCTGTTGTTGGTGAAGCTGAAATAAAAATAGCTAAATTTTAGTAGAATTTTTAGATGATTGTTTTATAAATGCCAGTCAAAAATCAATTAGACTACTAGAAATGTTGTTTTTTCAATTACTTTTCTGAAATTGAGACAAAAAAATTCTCAGTTCATGATTGTTTTGCCTTCTGCTGTTTCAAAGGTTAAAGGTCTCAGATTTGAATCCATAAAGTGCTCACCTTCATGTCCATCTGCTGAAGAAGATCATACAATATGATCAAAAGTTCCATAACAACTACTAAATGGACTGATATTTTCCGTCAACACAGCGGATATTAACTGACTTGTTGTTTAAAGGATCAGGTGTTGACCTTACCTGCGTGCCTGGTGTCCACGATGAACTCGGCCACCTCGAAGGTGTGCCCCTCCACCAGCCCCTGACCATAAACCTTCACCTTACTGGCGTCTCCGATCTCCGACTGACCCACCATGATCTTAAACGGACTGTTGGTCACATGTTTCCCGTTCTTCTTCACGCTCACCACGTGTTCGCCTACTTCCTTTGGTGTGAACGAGATCCCTGCAGGCAGGAGGAACATTATCAGGAACAAGAACCGGAATTCATTTTGTTCCTTCATGTGATCGTTTGTCGCCTGTTAGATTAATGACTTGAAAATGTAGAAGATTTCCTTCAACAGAGCAAGGTTGCCAGAAGTAGGATGAAGTTATTGCTTTAGACGTCAAATCCAAGTATGTTAATTTTACTGCTAGCCACCTATCAATGTCAGACAGCTGACGTTAGTCATTGCTGATGTGAAAAAGACAACATTTCGGCTACCAAATCTGGATCTTAACACAAAGAAACAGTTTGAAGCATTTTCTCAACTAACACTTTGTAGAAACTGACCGATGTGTCTGTTGGGCAGCCGCTTCAGCAGACACGCCTCCTCGTTTCCAGACGGCGCTCTGATGGTCGCACAGAGACTGCTCAGGTCCGTCTCTGTGATTTTTAAGGAAACATCTGTTGCCGTGCCGACATTAAGCTGAGACGTCCTCATGGAGTCATCGCCTGGAGATCAATCAAATCAAAACAAGAACCAACTGAACGTGGTCTACAGAGATGTCTTTCTTTTATAGTCTTGAATAATACAATTATAAAATAATGTAATTACAAAACAGCAAACCTAATAAAAGGTTGTGAATAGAAAGAAAATCTCCTTTAGGTCAGTGAAACTGACATGCAATCACAACCAGATCAATACCGAAACTTTTCATATCAATAAATAAATTATAGCTAAATAGCATAGGAAACACAGTTGGCTAAATAAATTACTCTCTGAATGTTTCTGAAGGATCCAGTCTTTCATATCTGCTACAGCTGACTAAAAAGGACAGACTACTGAGGGTTTCTGGGCGTCTGCATAAGTGAAATCATATGCAACGTCACGGTTTGGGATAAAAAAACCTTGTACCTAAAAAGTATGATCTAAATCTCTGAAACAAAGACATCCACGAGTTTTTCTGGCTCCAGACAAATATTTAAATTCCCATCTAAAATGACCTTGCATAGACGCACACACAGAGTTGTAGTACCAGTGATCTTGGTGGTGAAGGGGCTGCCGGCGATGTGTTTGTCATCAAACTTGACGATGATGTTGTAGTCTCCAGGTGCGGTGGGCAGGTAGGACACAGTACAGGTCCCGTCTTTGTTGTCTTTACAGCTGATCTCTGCTTTAGACGGACCTTCAACAGCCAGAGACAGACCACCTGCAGAGGGACATAAAGAAAGTTTTACTTTTTCTTTTTGCCAGAAGTCTTTCCTTTGGACTTCGGACTACTGGATCTATCAAGACAACAGGTAAACATGGAGGAAGAGTTCAGTTTGTATCAACAGCAAATTAAAACTAAAAATTTGAAATAATAATAGAAGTCTATCTCAAATAAAGACCTGGTTCTCTCTGCAGGTGAATGCTGGTAACATTTGATCCAAAACATCATGCCAACAAAGCTTCACTAAATGGAACTGAAATAGAGCTGCAATTACATACAAATTACTAACACTTATAGTATGTCATGTATTGATACCTTCTCCAGCGTCTTTAGTAACGATAGTGAAGGTGGCCGGTCTGTTCACCGTGCCGTGACTCAGACCAGGGCCGTACGCCGTCACATGACCACTGTTAATTGCATCAACGTAGAACTGGAGTGGACTTCCTGCAACAGAGAAAACATATTATGAGCAGGACAGTTTGATAAAGTGCAGAAAGGGTTTAGAACAATGTCCAATCCATCCTAAAGTCAAGCTGTTTGCTGATGATGCTCTACTATTTGAGGCTGAAAAGAAAAAAAACATGTGAAGTAAATAAGTGTTGGGGTGTTGCCTGGGATATGGTTTCCATCATATTTGATGTCCATCTCGTGCAGGCCTCGTTCTGTCGGGGAGTATTTCACAGTGACGGTGCCGTCCTTGTTGTCAGTGATGTGAGGACAGGCAGTTCGACCTGACGGCATTCGCACTTCACCTGGAGGACAAAACACAAAAACAATAGATGTTAACTCAACATGGCTCCCGCTGTGACTTTGTTGGTAAATTCTGACACTCCATTAATAAGAGATCATGACCTAAATATATTTGTCTGTTGATATTCTATATTTTTCATTAAATCCCATGTGCAGATTAAACCATCAACACACACACTGGAGTTTATTTGGAAACTACAGTGAGCAGCTGTTTGAGGAAATTACTGAGTCTTTTTAAACAAGAAACCTCATATCTGTGAGGTGTTTTTAAAGATTTACATCTTCAGCAGGAACCAATGGGCTCAGAGCTGAGAGCCACAGACAGGAAGTCAGACAGGACTGAGAGACGGACTGACATGTTGTTGGTTTTAGAGGTGAACAGTCTGGTTTCAAACTGGTACAATGACTGGATATAACAAGTCATACAAACCTTTCAGTATTCCTGTAAAAGTACCTTAATTGTAAACCTCCTCAATATTCCCGTCTATTGAATTTCTTTCCCACTTGAAGGTTTTTTTTATCTGAATCGAGGGTCTAAGGACAGATGGTGTCATGTGCTGTACAGATTGTAAAGCTACTTAAGGCAAATTTGTGATTTCTGATATTAGGTTATATAAATAAAACTGACTGGACTGTAATCTTCACAAACCAATATTTTCACCACATATGCCTGTCAGCATAAATAGGAAGGTAACATGCGGCTTAAAAACTGAGATATTAACTGGTGTAATTTTTTTGCAGCACGAAATGCTAAATATTTGTAGGCTTATTTGAAGCACAAACCTTATTTTTAACACTTTGGGGAAAAACGCAATGAAAACTTGAAATAACCACCAAGACAGTATTTTTTAATTTGATATATCAAAGGGAAATTGGTCCATGCTCTCAGTTCAACCTACAAAATTCAGCCATGTGTACAGATTCACACACGTTATTCATCACTATGAATAAAGATAAATGCATGCTTTCTTACTCTCTGCAGCTCTGCTTTCAAACCAAAAGTCCTTCATTAGTGAAAATTCAGAGCAGACACTGAAAAGTCTGCAGATATTTAAATCCCTTCAGCCTCCTCTCAGACAAACTGAAATCTGGTTCTCGTAAACAGACTGAGCTCTTACCTGTGATCTCTCCTTTCTGCACAGTGAAAGGAATGACCAGGCTGAAGGGGCGGAGCACGGGCTCCATCCCGTCCATGGGGCTGATGGGATCATCGGTGGCCTAAACCAGAGCCAGAGGGGAGGGGCGTTAGTGTCACCATGCTGGGAACTCTGGGATATCGTCCAGAGAGAGGAGGGAAGGAGGAGGAAGCTCAGCAGAACGGTGGAAAGGCTGAGAGAGAGCTTCAGGGGCTCGATGCACTAAGATTGAGACTAAAACCAGTCAGACCAAACATCCATTCTAACTGTTAAATGATGGAAAGTCTAAATAAACAGATGTTTCATATTATACATAATCCCTAACAAAACAAATCCTTCACATACTAAAACCTGATGAACTCAAACATCCATCTGAAATCTGACTGTTTTTTAGTCGATGGAAGTCAGACCCCCCTTCCCCCCCAGCAGCAGCAGACGGATGATCGTGCAGATGAAACATGCAGCCCCATGCTGAGCCAATGTAAAATCTATAAGTGAATCTGGGTTGTTATTGACTCTGTGGGTCTGGAACAGCTCCAGTGATACGACAGCGACTGTAAAGAGGACAGTTTGTCCAGCAGGTGTATGATAATACTGTGTACCCAGGGGGGGGTGAAGCCCACATAGGGAGTGTAGGGCTGCTGCAACTGAAGCTTGTCACATGGTTCCTCAATTATTGGGACGGTATCACTCCTCGCCTAACAGGGAACAAGGTACAACCTTTAGGGAACACACACACACACACACACACACACACACACACACACACACACACACACACACACACACCTCCATGCGCAAACACAAAGTCTCAGATCCAGTGGTTCCCAACATTTTTGACTAGTGAGCCTTAAAACATTTTTCTAGTGACCCATCGCCACCGTTGACCAGGTCCTGGGGTATACCCTGGTCCAGTCTGAATGATCTTCAGATGGCTCAAGAGGTCAAATTATCCCGTAGTCCACAATACAAAAATACCTGCCCTGCGGCTCGGGAACCACTGGTCTTCGCTGGCGTTACTCACCACCACGTGGAAGGGGCTGTTGGGAATGTTTTCCCCTCCAAACCGGATGGTGATGACGTATTTCCCGGGCTCCGGAGCCGTGTAGTAAATATCAAACGTCCCATCAGCGTTCTCCACCACATCCACGTCCAGCTCCGCTCCGTCAGGAGTTGACACCTTACAGGTGACTTTACCTTTCCCAGCAGCCTTTGCATCCACGGTAATGACTGTCTCCTCTCCGATCTGGATGGTCGGGCCGATACCTGATCCTGACAAGATGGACGACAGATCAGGATGCTAGTCACGGTAATTATTGATGTTGTAAACTTCATCGCAGTTACAAACCTGTCCTGTAACTTACAGTCCTATTCCACAGTACCATGAACCCTGAACGTCTCATAACATGAACTCTGTGTGAGTGTTTCTTCTTGTGTTCCACTTTATGTTACAGATATACGTTATTAAAAAGGCGACTATTATATTTTAGCAGGAGAGTGAAGTTAGCAGTTGTGGGACAGACAATAATGGAAGAAGTAAAGCTGATATTGGTATTCCAGCCCAGGTACTGCTAGGTCTGGAACTTCATTTAGGTATATGTTAGACGTCACAGAGACGATTCGCTGGGGTTAGGACTGAGGTTGGCTTTGAGGGGAAACACAAGAGGGCAGGTGACCTCACGACCCTGGCAGAAGCCAGGTGGTGGCCCAAACTACTTCAGAGTTTTGCGCTTTGTTGTGATGCTTTATTGTCTCTTCTTGTTCCTGTTTGATCTTCTCCATGTTTCCCTGGAAACTTCTGCTCCACCTTTTGGTTTCTAACCACTGTAACTGCTGAACGACCTCCTCTATCAAACACTAATAAGAACAGACATGTTGGTTTGAAGTTATATGAAACTAGAATAAGCCCTTACAGAGATACAGTAGCTGCCTTGGTATCACCAAACTCTAATTAGGTTCCTGGTTGAATAAAAGTTTAATGCAATAGATTTGAATTATTTGTTTGTTATAATCAACATTAAATGTTCCCTGTGGAGTTTTCGTGTTAACAAAGTTTCTGTTTAAATTCAGTGTTTTACACTAAAACTCATTAAACTCATACAAACAGCTCCATAGTGCTGCTAGAGGCCTAAACTCCACAGGGAACCTTTAACTGAAAGGAAATATGTCAAGTATACATTTCTAGTATTGTAATCATCAGAGTAGTGGAGAATAAAGTTTACTCACCCAGTCCGTGTCCTCCAATCGACACTGTAGGAAAACAACAAGAGGATCAGTGATGCTGTGACAGTTTCAAGGGATGAAATCTGATTGGTTGCCAGAGGAGTGATGGGTGGAGTCTGACCTGTGACCAGACACTTGCTGGCGTCTCCGGTGGGCAGGGCGTGGATGCGGTACGGTGAATACGGGATCTCGTCTCCTCCGTACTTGATGGTGATGGTGTAACGTCCCGTCATGTCTGGTACGTAGGACACCGTGTACGTCCCGTCTCTGTTGTCTCGGATGTTCGCCTTTTTGGGTTTTCCCTCCGGATCCTGGAGACACACGGACAGGAAGTCGCTGGTGTGTTTGTGTAGATATGTTTAAGGTACACGACTGTACAAAACTATCCTACAGTGAAGTGAAGTACTGGCCATCAGTGGTCTCCTGCAGTACCATGTGCCATTGATAGAAATGAATGATCCGATCCAGGATCAATCTTTGTTTCTGAGCCTTTTCATAGTGAATGTGTGAACATTTGCACTAAATGTTACGTGGCTGCTGTGGTTACTCCTACAGTACATCCAAAACAACAACAGTTCTGACAAGTACTTTCATAGTTTTTGCAAATTGTATTCGTAAGAATCGAATTATATCAAAAAGCAAAGGTTTTCAGTTTGGTCTCAACATGACGATGATTTGTTATTAAGTTACATCCTTATTGATTCATCTTCCGTCTTTAATCACAAACATGAGCCTCGACAGTTTGTCGCCTAATTTGCTGAAGGGAACTGGACATCAGAGTAACTGGAGTCAATACTGAATTCAGATCAAATATTGGAGTAGTTTTCATTTTGAAGAAAAAGTGACATCCCAATCACAAAGCGACTGTTTCTTATAATGGATGACCCTGCATCTGCACACTGTTCTGGTGTGAAGAGGACTAATAACTCACTGCAACCAGACTAAAGTTTCCAACAAATCATCAATAAATGCAACCCTGTCTCCTAAAAGTTACCTTCATGTCCTGCAGGACTGCAACAGCAAGTAGTAAGAAAACGTTGTTTTATCAGAAGAAACGTCTGCATGATGAAACTGAATGCGTCAGTAAAACGCTCATCTGCAACACATTTCATTTGTTTTCCTACAATATCGCGTCCTGTTCAGCAGAGTTTAGATCCTCTCAGCTCCTGGTTCAGGTTCAGCAAAGATGGAGGTCTTTATGGTTCAATATTTGAACCAAAACCACCATCTTTCCTGAACCTTAACCAAAGTGTCATCCATTTAGAATAAAACCCCTCGATGGCTCCGGATGGTTTGAGACCAGTGGTGTTCTCAGTACTCACATGTACTGCACACGGGGGTGGATGGGTGGGTGGGGGCAGGTTTACGAAGCACTCAGGTTAGTGGAGAACTGAACACCACATCTATCTGTTAGCTCATTCGACAAACTGAATGGAGGTCAGTTCACATGTAGACCACAGAGGGGGGGGGCATAAAATGCTAAACATTTTTCTACCAGACTGTATTTACATCTGCAGTTATAGATGTACAGATATTTATCACCAGATGTTTGATTTTAGCTCATTGATCTGTTGATCTCTTGATCTTTTACTGGAGTAAAAGTACCACAATGTCGAAATAAAATTTCCTTCTCGACTTTTGAACAAAAAGTCCTTAAAGTGCTCCGGGAAAAAACTAACAAACAAAACTTAAACATCTACAATTTGATGACAGCTCCATCAGCTAAGCTCCTGAACAGCTACTAAATGGACTGTTTTATTTTAATCTATTACATAAATCTGCACAGAAAATATCCTGACTTCAAAATAGAACATTTATATTCTGTTTTAAGTGAACAAGCGGGGGGGACATGAGACGAGGTGACGGAGGGAGGGAGGTGACGGAGGAGAGAGCACAGGCCTTACACAGCCTCTCCTATGAATACTGAAGGGGATGGTTCTCTTTACTATATGTGTCTCCCACACCCTCCTGCCCCAGTCATCCACAAACACTGAGGCCTCGCGCCTGCACCCATCCGGACCCTGCAGCAACAGCAACAAGCCCCCAACAGTGGAACAGGAAGTCACATGGAGAGTTTCAATCAGGGGTTAAAAGAGAAAGATCATGAGAAGGGTCCAGGTGCAAGCTACACCTCTGTTATGTGTCTCATTACAGCTCACATCCAATCCTGACTGCATGTGAGGAATCTGAAGCCTGCGTGATCATAAACTGTTTCTTGTTTTTAATGCAAGGCTTAGTGCCCGATCACACCAGACGATGTACATGTATGAAATAACTGAAGATTAATTTAGACATCAGATTAATTTAGACATCAGATACATTATATAGGCCAGGTCCTGATCTGGTTTAGAAGTACCCTTTTAGGTGTAACCCTATTCTATCTCAGCCATGAGCGCCTGCAGTACCTGGTCTAAGTCAGGACAGGAATCTGTGACTCACCAGTATCTGAACAGTGAGCAGTCCCTCTCCGGCATCTCTGGCATCGATGGTGAACTCAACCGGCAGACTGGCTGGAACTCCGGATGCATTCAGACCTGGACCGCTGGCTCGAACCTTACTGGCATCATGAGCAGGTAGCGTCTTGATCTTAAAAGGACTGAGAGGAGACAGTTTGAAAGGTAAGACCTAATCCAGTAAGATCGGGACTTCTTTAGATACGAATCTCTTTGATCCTGACCTGCGAGGGACCTCCTGGTCGGCGTACTTCACACACACCGTGTACGGGCCGTCATTGGCAGGAGTGTAGTTGACTGTGTGAGTACCGTCACTGTTGTCGGTGATGCTGATTGGCTCGGCCACACCTGAGGAGCAATCACATTCTAACTAATTCTATTTGTTGTTTGAGCTTTGGACTTCTACAAAGGGCTGGTTCTGAACTAGGACTGAGTAGAGTTTGGGTGAAGACTCATTTATGGTTGTGACTTGAGGGGAGGACTAAAGGGTCTTTAGGCAGACCAACACCTGAAGACCTGAACAAACTGGGACTTGGGTCCACACTGTCTTGTCCAAATTTCCAGGGGTTTCAGGTCACATTAATTTAACCAACAGTATGGATTACACTGACCGCATACAAAACATTTTGATACTCAAATGGAAGAGGTTAGAAATTGGGATTAGTCCATGGAAGAAACAAGAAGAGAAAAAGAAGGGCTGTCTTACCTGTGGGCCCATACAGCTGGACCTCCAGGGGGGCCACCCCAGCCTTACTGCTGTCTACAGTGAAGGTCTGAGGGACATGGGCTCGGACTCCACTTCCCAGGCCGGGACCTGAACATTTCACTTTACTGGGATCCACCAGCTCTCGCACTGGAACCCGAAAAGGGCTCCCTGAAACACATGCAGAGGAGGTTATTCGTTGCTGTACCTGAAATGCGTACAGAATCTATAAAATCTAAACCCTTCAGGACAGAGCCCTGGATTTTAATAACATGGTGGATGAAGCGGTTTAGATGCATCACCTGGGATAGGCAGGCCTCCGAAGGTGATGTTGACGTCGTACTCTCCAGGAGTGAAGGGGATATACTCCACACTGCAGCTGCCATCTTTGTTGTCCTTACATGACATCTTCGCCTCAGATGGACCCTCAATGGCCAGGCCAAGACCTCCAGTGCCAGCACCTCTGAGGCAGAGAAAGGGCAGAGGGGAAATAAGAATGAAGTTTGGATGGACTGAGTGAAAGGCAAATTGGACATTCAGGTTTGTTTGAGTGCTCCAAAATGTAATCTAAGCACGTTATATGAAGAAATACAGTAAAATCACCTGGTCTCGACAGTGAAGCGGTTTGGTTTGTTAACCAGTCCTTCCTCCAGGCCTGGACCGTAGGCTCGGACTCGACTGGGATCACAACCTTCAGTCACCGACACCCTGAACGGACTCTTAGGGACCGAGACCTCATCAAACAACACTTTAATCAGATGCAAACCTGCAGACGGCAGACAGAAAGATCAAGTTAGTTTAACAGGTAACATTTAGCGTGTTAGCATGCCAAACTTTACTGCTACAGGTAAGGGTCTGTGTGTCACTTAACTGCCTCAGGGCCCGGTCACACCAGAATTTATAACGGCAACATTTCAGACCAAAATCCATTAATTTCAATGGAACTGCTGTCATCAATGTAAATTTTCTCAATAATTTCTTTAAATAAGAGTTCATCACAGGTAACATTTGACACGAATTCCAGCAGAACTGATGTCCAATTCTGGACCAATAACAGACTGTCTTGACAGTGCAACCATTGAGGGAACGGAGGGCCGGAAGAAGCGGTGTGTCACAATCCAGTTCTATAAAACCCTCCTCTGCTGAGGTATAAACTGCTCCACAACAGAGATGCATGTCTGCAGTCAGTCTTCACACAGGAGTCCATGACAAAATGGTAGTAGCTACCGTGGCGGGCTGTTAGTGGTTAGCTCTCCAGCCAGAGTAGCTTGCCAATTGGTCGCTACGTAGTTACTACGTCACCAAGCTGTTATGCAGCGGTTCTTAGTTTTGTTTGATGCTTTATTTATCCAGGGAAAGCAAACTAGCTTATTCCACGTGCATACAGTTACTCACACTAACACAGAGTTACCCATCATAATAAGTTCTCATTTGATGGTTCAGACTCTTGCTCAAAGGAACTTGAATATTAGACTGATATTTATTTTCGTTTTGAACTAGCAGCCCTTTAGCTACAAACCTAGAAGTGCATGCAGAAGAGAGAGTCAGAGAGTCTGACTGAAGCGTGCACAGGGGAGATTATTTATGTCCCACAATGCACTGGGCCCCAACATGTCACACATTACTATCAGTGGAAAACCATCTGCTGCGAGCAGACAGACTGCAGCTATTAATACCAGCCGTTCATCCCTCGCTCCTCTCACTCTGCTTCTTCTCTGTCACTAAGCACTTGAAGGCCTGACTGAATTCATTTTACTTATATACATTTTTCTACCTGTATGAGACAGTTGTTTGACTGCAGAGTTTCCATGTGATGATTAAAAATGCTCTACTATAAATAATATACATATGACACTATCACTATTACATTTGGCTTTAATTACCTCGACACCCCATTTGTGTTTGGTTTTCAGACACTTCCATATTAAGCACCAAGTCAGACGTATCAGATCTGTCCGAATTGTCATTATGATTCAGACGTTGACCTGAATGCTATTTACAAGTCAGAAACAATTAAGCAATTACGATACCTCTGACATGACATGAATGCAGCATTAAGCTCAGGTAAGCTTTATTCTGCACGTTAGCATATAGCATACTAAGCTTAGTCTACTGCTGTCCTACCATTAGCATGTTAACATGCCTACATTAAGTACATGTAATAATTAACATGTTAATTATTGCATGTTAGCATGTTACGTTACCATGTTAACATCTCGTGCCTAAATAAGTACCTCTAATAGTTAACATGTTACCATAATTAAACATTTAGGTCTGTTTCACTCCATGTTGGCATCACTGATTTAAATGAACACTAACATCAGAAAACTTTAAAAACTTTGGTGGGGGTTACACACACTTTACAGTTGGATTCTGCCTAAAACACCATGAAGAGGATCTGTCAGATCACTGCGCTGAGAGTCCTGATCATGATGAAATCATTCTTAATTGTTGAAGCCACAACAGCCTCTTTCCCTTTACTGTGGCAGAGGGAAAACAGAAGCTTTATGGAAACATTAGAATGTGTTGCTGTGGAGTAAAACAGCAGCGAACCCTCCTCCTGCCTGAACTCTGAATGAATGAACCACTTTGAGCTCAAACACACCAGCAGTCCAGCAGAGGCTCTCACCACCTGCTGCATTAAAGGACACGCATTAATACAGAGAACAAGACGTTCCTCACCGTCCTCGTATGGTGTGTACTCCACTCTGTAGGTCCCGTCGCCTTTGTCGGTGATGTAGGCGTCTGTGTTGGCGCCTGATGGATTGGAGACGCAGGCTTTGATATGGCTGCCGCCGCTCTTGTATTGAGCCCGGGCATCCACTGTAAAATGGGTGGTCACTTCCCTCAGGACGCCTGTGGAGAAGAAACAAACATGAAAACACATGAAGAGGAGAAAGCAACAAAACTGGGAATTAAAGCTCAATCCTTTCTGAGTACGAAGAGAATTGTGTCCTTTTCTGAGCATCAAAACGCAGCCACTTCTTCTTCTTCTTGGCCAAAACTGACCAGAATCATCCAGTTTATCACATAAACATGATTATGTCCAACAATCAACAAAAGTGTCATTTCTGAGAAGACAGCATGTAGTAAAACTTAAAAAATGGAGGGGACAAGATAGTTAAGACATGCGTTATACTGTCAGCGTGTTGCCTTATAGTCCTGTTAAGGTTTGCTCTGATATTTTCAGATTTTAATTATGATTTTGTTCATTTTTCATTATATTTTATTCAAGAAAGGTTCTTATTTAGCATTTTAAACGTTAAATGAAGCAAAAAATATTTTCACTGCTGTTCAACTTCACTGATTCACTGACTACATCCAGCATGAAAAGGCTTCACTGACTGTTTTCTGTCACAATATTCGGATGAGTCCTGGATATTACTGCATGATCCGTACTAACGTCTGATTTTACTCACATGTAGAAGCAATAAGGGGATTACAAGAAGCTAAACTTGGCATAATGTTAACTATCCTCCAGAACCATCATGTTATTCATCTTCATTTTTACACAAAGAACATATGTAACGTAAAATAAAAGCAGGTTTGCTCACATGGCCTGGGACTGTCCAAACCAATTCCTTGTTACTTAACGAGCAGAGAGTCGACATATTGGTGCTCTCATTACTTTCCGTTTCTGATCACAAAAAGAAGCTAAATGCTGTTTAAAATAGAAAAAAACAGAAGTGCAGAAGTGCTCCTGTGAGTTTATTAACTGTCATAATTAACTCTGGAGTCCAGTAAACAAACCACTGAGCGCTGACTCACCCTGGATGGAGGCCGTCCGTCATAAAAACAGACCTCAGAACAGCAGAACAGTTTGGAAACCACAGTTTTAACAACGTGCAGGCAGAGAGTTTATATGCACCAGTTTACAATCTGAATGTTCCATATTTATCCTGTGGGGCTTCAATTACAGGCTCCATTATGGATCATTAAGGTAAATTAAGGTGAGTAAGAAATTCAATAAAGGTGAAAGTCTTGTACCCCTGCCTAAAAATCTACTTACATTATTAATTAAGGACTTCTGAAATTATAGTACAAAATAAGGGTAAATTAAGGATTCATTAGGTGTTTTAAGGGATTGTTGTTTAATAGTGGAATATGTATCTGGAGTATTTGAATGTAAATCCCTGAGTTTTGGTTCTTAAATATCAAGTTATTGCTTTATGTTGTTGAAAAGTAAAAGTAAATATATCTGATAGATGATTTTAATAGATACAGATTGATTCTGCATGTAATTATGCAAACCCCAGCCCCACCACCAAGCCCTCACCTCTGGGTTCCACTCCTGGTCCGTAGACCTTCACCCCGCTGGTGTCGACAGCCGGGTCCACCTGTAGTCGGGCGGGGAACTTGGGCACTGTGTATCCTCCGTATTTGATGGTGATGGTGTACATGCCGTGGAACTCGGGGATGTAGGTGATGGAGTAGGTCCCGTCGCTGTTGTTCTGGACGTGAACTTCAGCTTTGGCTCCGGAGTCGGAGATGATCTCAATGGTGAGCTCGGCCTCTCCAGCTTTAGAGCAGTCCACCGTGAAGGATCCGTCCTCGTTGACCTTCCCTCGCTCCAGGCCGGGGCCGCTGGCCGTCACCTTGCTGGGGTCAAACGCCGACTGGACCATAGCCTTGAAGGGGGACCCGGGGATGTGCTGGTCTGCAAACAGGATGTTGATGGCATACTCGCCAGGCTCTGTGGGCAGGTAGGACACGGAGCAGGATCCATCACCGTTGTCTTGGCATTCAATCTTGGCCTCACAGGGTCCCTCCACCGTCAGGCCCAGACCACCGGTTCCAGCTCCCTTTGTGTCAATGGCAAAGGGGGCCGGTTTACCCACAACACCACCCTGAAGACCTGGACCGTAGGCTCGAACCTGGAAGGTAAACAGGCAAAAGAGATGAGACACAGGGACGTGTTAAAAAAGTTTGTTGGTAGAAGGAGTTAGCATACGGTCGAAGGTCTGGAGCTAAATCAGATGCAGCATGGATCAATTAAATTGGTAGACCCGGTAAACCCGTCTTAATAACCAAGATAGCTTTTACTCAAACCACGAAAGGTTTACTGGGAACTCGAAAGGTTTAATAAGACAAACATGATTTGGATTGACTGTAATCTAGTGAGTTTGGATTTTTTACCATAGCGAATTTTATGAGCTGCCCGAATTACGAGTTTTGGGAGATATGGATGCAGGACCGGTATACACAGCATGACACTTCTGGATTTGGTCTAAGCTCTTTTAGTTATCAATAGCTTTTTTTAACAGATTTCGGTCGGGTCCATGACAGTATCCCAGCCCTGCCTTTACTTCTTTAACTAACTACAGGCTGAGTGTTACTCAAAAGGTAGATTTCGGGTGAAGTATCACTTTAAATGTATTTATTTCTGTTGCGAAAGACAAAGCAGATTTTAAGGGATTTGTTGGAGCCTTTGAGGATAAAAGCTGCTCTATTTATGTATAACTCTGAAGGACTCAAGTGAAGTTTCTGAAACTCGTCTTTTTCTGAGGAAATCTTAAAGGAAAATATCTTTACAGTAACTCGCCTTTGAAGGGTCGGGTGGCATGACGCCCTCCACGGTGAACGGACTTCCTGGTACAGGGTTTCCGTCGTAGCTGATGTCCACTCTGTACGGTCCTTCCTCAGGGGGAATGTACTTCACTGTGTGCACCTCATTGGCTGTGCCCGACTCCAGCTTGCAGGGGATTGGTCGGCGTGACGGTGAGGTGATCTTGACATCCAGTTTACCCTGACCTCCGGCTCCCAGAGTACTGACGGCGAACTCCTCGTCCTTCCCAACATCCACCTCTTTGATTTGCACACAGACACAAACACAAGCAGGAGGTTTAGTTTGTGCTTACTAATCTGTTTACTACCAACACGTTTTTGTAGGATTTCTGTGAGAGTTACTTGCTGTAACCTTCCTTTGTTATAAAAGTGTTCTTATTTTTATCATGGATCAGGTTTCTGTGGGACAGATCGGCCACCTCTTGAACCTCCAGGATCTCTTTTAACTCTTTAAACTAAATGTTAAGGATGTAAATTGAAGTACCCATTAAATAGAGGCTACAATTGTTAATAAAAACTGATGCTAATAACACAAAACAACACATGATGGATGCTGCATTTCTAACTTGTGACTTGAACACAGAATCAATCACATTATTGATTATATTGTTGATCTGAACTGAACCTGAACCTGAACTTGACTTCCTGTATGGAAACTGTTTCCTGTAGAAACCATCAGCGCAGATTCAGACGTACTCACTGTTGTTCAAACCCTGAACTTTGACCTTGCTGAGGTTCAGTGGGGGGGCCACGCTGATGTTAAATGGACTTTTGGGGATGGGGTCTCCTCCGTGACACACAGTGACGGACATGTTCCCCTGATGGAGACACAAACTACAGTTAACACCAGCTACTCGATCAGCTCACACATTATAAACCCTAGAAATCAAAGTGCAGTTCGACCTGTTGGACCGCGGTGTAGCGGACGGTATACGAGTAGTCGTGGTTGTCGATGATCTCGAAGTCTCGGACAGCTTCACCTTTAGCTGCTCCGGTGAAATGAACCTCAGGTTTGGCTTTACCGGCTCCCTTTGTATAAATGTTGAAGTGAGTCGGTTTTCCCACTTCAACACCTGCAGAGAGTTAAAGATGAGCATCAGACAGGAAGTGAGGAGGATTCACTCACAGGAATCTCAAAACTTCAATGTAAAACAGTAAAAGGTTTAGTGGCCTTGTTAACATTCACATAATAATACAATAATTATAAACATATAACACAGGTGAAACCAGCTCACCTGTCTTGTTGAGTCCAGGTCCTTCTGCTCGCACTTTGGCTGCATCATGGGAAGGATCCACCTTTATTCTGAAGGGGCTGATGGGGATTTCCTGTTAAAGGTGACAAGTTTGTTTAATGTCTCATTTTGACAGGAAAAGTTTCCAGAAGCAGGTTACCTGTCTGCGCTCTCACCTGGTCAGCGAACAGCACCATGATGGTGTACTGACCGGCACCTGGAGGCGTGTACTTCACTGTGAATGTGTCATTGTCGTTCTTGATGATGTCGAAGTCGATGTCGGCCTCTGCAGGACCGACCACACCTGGAGAACACTTGATCCCAATGCTAACATCACCTGCAGGTAACACCGTGATAATAAACCTTATTTATATCAAACTTTACAAGGTTTTAGAGCCATTTGAAAAGCAGTCAAACAGCAGCAGATTCCCAGGTATTGTCCATGAGGCAAATAAAGCAATAAGAAAAAACAACCACATTGAAATATTGTAATATCAGAAATAACAGGATAAAAGACATGAAACAGGTCTGACGTTGGACCAAAACCATGTCCCACCCTGTCCGGCTTCGCTGCAGTCCACAGTGAAGTATGTCGGCTCGTTGGCCTTCAGTCCCGTCTTCTCCACACCTGGACCGTAAACCTTCACATTCTCTGGGTGGCTGCCTTCTCCAATCGTCACCTGGTCCACAACATACAGAGTGACTCAATCATCAAGAGATGAAAACACCTATGAATGTGGAAATGAGTGAGTTTAAATATTTGGTTGTGTAACTGAGTTTCTACCCTGAAGGGGCTGTTGGGAACGTTGACTTCGCCCCAGGTGATGATGATGGTGTGTTTGATGGGTTTTGTGGGAATGTAAACACAGAAGTAGGTGCTGTCTCCGTTATCTGTGATCTGTATGTCGATGGGGAAACCCTCTGCATCCTGAAAGCACAAACACAGCTTTCACTTATCTCCAATCAAGATATCATCATCACACACTGGAGCGTTATTTTTATTACAATGAGTTCTCACCTGAGCGTAGAGCTTTAGCTCTCCTCTGCCGGCTTCATGGGTGTCGATGGTGAAGTCAGCAGGTTTGTTGACGATGCAGCCCAGCGGCTCCAGACCTGGACCGTAACATTTCACCTGAGGACGAACGGAGGATTTTCAACACATCATGTTTAACAACAATAAAACAGTTTTTAAGAAATCATTTTAAAATCAGGGAGGTTCTGGTCTAACATTTTCTGGGAAGACATCATTGGCAGCAGGGAGGATGTGGGCCATAAAGGGACTGTCCTTGATGTCCTCGTCGTCACATATGACGTGCACGGCATAGTCGCCCGGCTCAGTCGGCCAGTACCGAACATCACATGAGCCATCACCTTTATCATCACACTCGATCTTCGCCTGAGAGGGACCCTCGATGGAGAAACCTGCAGACAGTCAAGTTAATTAAACATTATATAAATACAACAATGTGACACCTTTTTAACCCTAACACTATTATTCAGCAGAATATAAACAATAGAAAATGGTTTATAACACTTTATAATGTAGTTGTAAGCAGATATAAAAACATTTTAAAGTGTATTAATTAACTGACAGTGAACTGTGAATGAGTACAACACAGTTGTAATGTATTATTAAAAATCTCTTCTTCACTCTCCTTGAACAAACTCCAGCCACCGATGAAGACAATGAGATGTGGCTGAAAGTTCCGGGAGACATTTAGTAAGTTTATCGTTAAGCCCATCCCCGGCCACCTGTCACTCATTCTGAGCAGCAGGTGAGTGTTCTGATTCGTCCTTTGTGTCGGTGTGACGTACCGAGCGTTCCCACCTCCGTGCCGATGGCCTCCACCACAAAATCCGCGCTCTTCCCCACCATACCGGTCTCCAGACCTGGACCCCAGGCTCTCACCTTCTGAGGCCCCACCTCCTCACTCACCTGAACCTCAAAAGGACTGGAAACACATACACACACACACACACACACACACACACAGACACACACACTACTATGATCCCGTACAGAAAGATTGAAATGAAATATAATAAACGTATATTTTTACACTACATGCAAAGGTTTAACTGATGCAACATTAAAAGTATTGAAATATAAATGTATGTATATTTGATTGAAAAGGCCAACAGATGTGAGAGTTTCCTAGTTTAATGTTTTAATGAGAAATAAAATAAATGAGATCTTTCCATAAATGTTACGCTTCTACAAATATCAAACGATAAGACATTAAAACCTCCTATTAAAGATGAAATTAATTACAAAACATAAGGTAATATTTTACTACTAATAATTTAAGTTAGCAATTTGCCGCAGACAACAAGTATATCTAGTTAGTGCCTTTTGAACAACATTATCCTATAACTTCATCTTTATACTGTAGGCTGACAGGCTGTGTGTTATTGATCAGACACAAAATGTACATTTATAAAATGAATATTATGATCAGGTGTATTAATGTGCCTCAACAGGAGACATTATACATACGGAAAATGTAGTTGCAAGACTTGAACAAAGTATGTATACATTTAGGAGCTGAAACGGTATAAATTCATTATTGATCACCAAAAAATAAATCAGTTTATCAGTTAATTGTTTAATTTCAAACTAAAATTCCCGGGTTCCAACTTCTCAAATATTAGGATTTTCTGCTTGTTTCTGTCTTATATGTCGGACTAAAAAAAAGGCTTTTGAAGACGTCACCTTGGGCTTTAGTTTAGTTATATATGTTTAACTATTTAAAATTGAGCCTATTGTGCTTTATATCCTCTGGAGTCCCTCAATGTTCTACCCTGGGTCCCCTATAGTTCTGTAGTTACATGGCACCACTTGGCCATGTGATCCAAATATTCCGTTATAAAATAACATTATGCAGCTTTAACTTGAGGGAACAACTTATATATGCATTATTAGCCCTGTATATGTTAAAATATTCAGAACTGAGTGAAAGTAAGCTTTAAACAGAAAGAGAGTTCACTAATCATGAGTCATCGTAACTTTATAAAATATTCTAAAGGTGTTACTGTTCTCTGTGTAAAACCTCTGGAGTCCCTCAAGGTTCTACCCTGGGTCCCCTATAGTTCTGTAGTTACACAGCACCACTAACATAAAACTCACAAATTAAATAGTCGTTTTCGTGGGTTTAAAACATCAAGTGACTGGATTTTGATCTCTCAGCTTTCTGTTTGATCAGTGTGACCAACACAGGAGAGTAATGCAGATCAGCTGAATGTCTCACCTGCGTGGGATGCTGTGTCCTCCCCAGGTGATGCTTACGATGTATTTTCCTGTCATGATGGGGTAATAATTACACTCAAACATCCCGTTTTCCATCTCAAGAACCTTCACGGGCTCCTCCAGGCCCTCTGGAGTCAGAATAAAAATATCACCCACAATCAGTACTGCTCATCATGTACAGTAAAGGTGTACAAACACAATTACAGATCAAATAAAAAGTGGAAATGTGATACGTATTTTTTTAGTTTCAGAGTCTTACTTGGTCCCTTCACGATGATTTTGAGTTCTCCGCTGCCGGCTCCTTTAGTGTAAACTTTAAAATCTGCCACTTCCTTCACCCTCAGGCCCTTCGGCTGCAGACCTCTGCCCAACGCTCTGCAGGCATTCGGGTTGCAGGCTATGAGGACCAATCAGAAGGAGATGTGGGACATGAGATGATGTTAAAATGATAATGACACTAACAGAAACATTCACACCAGTTTTCTTCCTAAGTAGTACGACACTGAATTAAGACCATTAGAGACTCATCAGGGACTACCTGTCCAGTTCTATGACTCTGGTTTCTGTTTTGACTCCAAACACTGAGTTGATGCCAAATCAGAGGTTATCCTGGTAGAGGAAGCTGAATTTAAAAAACAATACTGAAATTCTGTTGAAGAGCTACTAATTTGTGCTATCAAAATATTAATTTATACATTCATTTTTAATTTGTCCTCTCTAACTAATAATTCATGGGTACAAAATACTCACCTGTGCTCTTTAATTATGAAGTAATGAGCACAAAATACTAAATTAATTAATGCTCTCTAATTAACAATTTCTGGTACATAATCCTAATTTGTGCTTCCAAATTTGTATTCTGTTTTTAGAGAAGGGGGTTGTTGGGATGCCTCAGTATTTTTTAACTCCTGGCTACAGTCAAATTGATGACAGATGATCTTTAGAAATCAGCGTCAGTGTGGACAGGGTTTTAACGTAGGCCTAGACTAAACTTAAACCGAACTTTTAACATCTCTCATTCAGACTCTCTTAATCTTAAATCCAAGATTTAATCCTAAAATAACCCTCAAGGTAAAATAATCAAACGTCACAAAATGTCATCAGTCTAAAACTAAAGAATAAACGCACACACACACACACACAGACGGCTGCAGGTTTATCTGTTAGTCAGCTGATCAGTGCTGAGAGAAGCAGTTTGCTGAGGCTGAAAGGAAAAAGCAGCAAAGATGAAGACAGGATGAAACAAAGGCTTATCAGTCTGCAGGACACAGAGCTCAGAGCTGCAGCTTCACGACTTCAACCAGAATGAAACAAATACTTTGAGACAAAATGTTCACAACTTTGGTGAGGCGTACAGATTGGTGAATGATTCACAGGTAAAACACTTCGTAAAGCTGAGAATCACTGTGAAACTTCTATAGAAAAACATTTCATATTTTATCCAAACAGATGGAAAGGATGGAAAAGGAAGAAGAGGGTTACTGATATAGGTTACGAGGAAAAGGAGATAATGCAGGTGATAATAATGATGAGGATGAAGATGAAGGCCTATATGTGTAAAGAAACAAACATCTAAATGGTTACATTTACTCTCATCACATGCATGTGGGGCCAAACATTAGAGGCATGTAGTTCCACTGTGTATATTTGTGTTATATATGTATGTATTGTTTAAATCTAACTCGGACGTAATGTGAGCTGAAACCTTTGCAGAGGCCGACGGAAGAAAATAATCAACAGGATGAAATCCTAGTTGGCCTGAGCTGATCAATAATCGTGACACCACCCAGAGAGGCTCAACACATTCACTCTGTTTCTGTAGAAAGCTGTTCAGGACGAAGCAGGAGCTGCACATGCTGTAAAGCTGGGAAACCCCCTCCAGAGGGGTCAGAGCCAGGGATGGTTTTGAGTTGAGGTGGAAGGAAACCAGGCTAGCGCAGGCAGGCTCCAGTCACACCCCCAGCCTGTACTAACTTGGTCGTCTGGGTTTGGGCGGTGTTGGAGGGGGGCCTCTCCTTGTCTTGTCTGAGGGTGGGGTGCGTGTGCACTGAGGTACAATCTGCACCGGAGACCCTGGAGGCAGGACGCTCTGTGAAACTGAAGGAGGGAACAACAGTGATGATACAATTGTACAGAGGCAGAGACGGGACAGAGACCTCCAGACCAGCAGACAGCCGGACCAGCAGGCAGAGGTGGGACCAAGTCAGGTTTGGCAAGTGGAAAGTTGGTCTCAAGTCACTAACACTTTAATCAAGTCTAGACTGACAAGTCAGAGGTCAAGTCACAAGCCAAGGCAGGCAAGTCCCAAATCAAGACTGCAAGTCCAAAGTCCTAAGTCAAATCCCAAGTCAAAGAAAGACAAGTCCCAAGTCAAGTTCCAAATCAAGACTGGCAATCCCAAGTCAAGTCCCAAGTCAAAGATAAACAAGTCTCAAGTCAAGAGAGAAAAGTTCCATTTCAAAGAGTCAATCTACCTCCAGTCAGACAAGATCCCATGTCAGCTCCCAAGTCAAAGACAGGCAATGTCAAAGTCCATCCATCCATATTCTGCGATGGCAGCAGACTGCAAAGTAGCCCAGACATCCCAAGTCAAAGATGGGCAAGTCCCAAGTTCTAAGTCAAGTCAAAACAGGCAACCGGAAAGTCCCAAATCTAGGCAGCAAGTTTCAAGTCACATGCTCAGTAAAGTCCCAAGTCAAGACAGCCAAGTCCACACCTCTGCCAGCAGACCAGTGGAGACAAACACCGCAGCCCAAAACCATGAGAGCATACAGCTTCAGCCAATAAAACCCAGTACTGAGGAGCAAGCGCAGACTGTCCCATCAGACCTGAACCCAGACTGAACTGCAGATTTCATACTGTTATGGAAATCAAAAACATTTTGTTCTTTCAGTCAGTCTGGACATCAGATTTCAATGTGACACTCACTCTGATTAGAAACAGATGCTGAGGAGCAGGAGATGGTGGTTACAAGAGGGAGGGTCCCGAAGTTCATTATGCTGTTCATATTAGATGATGGTTTCATCAGGTTTCAGGTTCTTGTTAATGTTACATGGACATTAATTTATAGCATTGTAAACTTTTCAAGGACACACAGAAACCATCTTGAGCAAAAATAAGTTCAGAACTGACCATGTCCAGTGTGGTAAACCTACCCTCTGAGATCTGGACAGTGAAAGGGCTTCTGGGAATCTGCTGCCCAGCAAAGGTCACATAGACGGTGTGAGGTCCCTCCAGGACAGGAACATAAGTGCAGCGGAAAATACTGTCGCCTTTGTTCTCCAAGACAATCTCCACTGTATCCCTCCGACCGTTTGAATCCACAATGATAACGCCTACATCTCCAGCACCCGCCCCTGGTGGACAGACAGATGGACAACAAGACTTTCAGATGCTGACAGAAGAATGTGATACAAAAGATACTGTGGAAACAAAGGAAGGTATGTACATTTACAGAGAGAACTATAAGCCTAAAGTCATGTTGTGTTCCCTACAGACGGCAGTTTTATTGATTACAGAAGAGTAACCTTTTAGACCAGAGTTCCAGCAGAAATGTCTAATAAAAAAGGTAATTAGATGGCTCAGGAACTCTTCAGCAGCTTATTTTCCAGGTGAATTGATTAAAGTCATGGTAACAGTTTCCAGTTGTAACTTAATAATATAGTTCAGTGTTCATGAGTTTCAGTTTGAATGATCACCTGCAGTGTAAATGTCAAAGTATGTAGGTTTGTTGGCCACGTTTCCCGTCGACTGCAGTCCCGGCCCGCGGGCCTGAACTCTGGTCGGGTCGCCCATGGCCTTCGAAACATTCACCATGAAGGGACTTCTGTTGATGTCCTGCCCAGCAAACAGCACCTTCACCTGGGAGGAGCAGTAACACAGGCCTGTCAGGGTTCTAATGGGTCACTTACATCACTAATGAACCAAATCTCTAATCTAAATCAATAAATCCCCTCTGGAGTTTACAGTACCGGTCCAGGTGACCCAGACTCCAGACAACAAAACCTTCATTAGACACTATGAGTTCATACGAACATAAGAGTCAAGACATTGTGCATTTGTACTCTTTAGTGGCATGCTGGTGATTGCAGACTAAAATGCTCTTTCAAAAGTCTTCATTAAGATCCCTGTCTGTCATTAGAAAAGCATCCAATACCAATGAAATGTCTTAAATTTAAATAGCTGCAATAATTGTCAGACCTAAAATTGGGTGGTTTGTGGTTTGATCCCTCAGTTATTCTACGTTTCAACCACATAGGTGAGGAAGTCACAGGAACTAAATCAGGAACTTAAAACCCATTGTTTTGCGTTCCTGTTTGTGATTCCATCAAATCTAAAGAGACGTAAAGATTGGACAACTTGGACTGATATCACATGACCGAATGTGTAAGTCACGTGATGACACCTGAGCCAGCCCCATTCCCTAAAGAAGACCATGAGCTGTAGTTGAAAGCTCTGAAAGCCAGCAAGTCGACCTTTGCGCTATATGATATTTATTCCACAGAGATTTTTCTTACTTTATGAAGCCCCTCCACTTTGGGCAGGTAGACCACAGAGTAGGTTCGGTTCTTGTCGTTGTTGGGGATCACTCGGGCCTGATGGAGACAGACGACACGTTTCAGTTGTTTTTCACTTTGTTGTGTTTGATTGGATATAAAATAAGAGTGTGTGTTCCCACCTCCTCTGTGTGTCCTTCTGGATCCTCCACATAAACCAGAACTTCACCCAGTCCGGCCTCCACCGTCTCCACCAGAAACTCTGCTGGTTTCAGAACCACGTTACCTCGAGGCTCAATACCTGAGAAACACATGAGAGGAAGGAAGTTCAATGATGTTCCCAAATATTTTCCGCCAGTCCACTAATTGATGACCAGACTGATTGTTTCAGCTCGACAAACATCAACTGCTCATCTGAAAATGGACAAATGAGCTTATTTCCCATAATGATCGAACTGTTCTTGTAGGTTTCGTCATATTTTTGGTCCGTGTTACTTTAAAAAAATTTAAAACATTCTAGCTGGGAAACATGGAAACAGCACACAGCTGACAGATTTAAACTGATCAGTTTTTGGATGGACTTTGGTGCTGTGTTTTCCTCACCTGGTCCGTAGGCTTTGGCCCTCTTCGGGTGCAGCGTTTTGGCCCTCAGGGGGGCGCCGGGCTTCAGTTTAGATTTGGGGAACTGGGACAGGTAGGTCATCACAGAGTGCTCGTCCACATTCGGATCAACGATCTCCTCTGGAGCGATCACCTGAAGAAGAATGAGGGAACGAGAATTACAGCTGCAGATCATCCTGATAATGAGCAAGAAACTGGTTTAAAAGGTTTCTTACAAAACACATGAAAGAGGCTCATTAAATGGAGGCACGGAAGGATTTTAATTAACAAACAATGTAAAACTGTTTTGCTGAAATCAGATCTGGTTGTGTTGAGTCCAAAATCAATAATGGAAGAGAAACTGGAGGCTGACTAAAGACAGAAAATCTACGTTTTATGAGACTAACAACACAAAACAATGGAGGAATGAGTTTGAGCTGAAAGACATGAAAGGTCTGTTAAATGTTTAACAGCTGCTCCTTTAATGGATCCTGGTGTTCATTAGCGCCGCAGGAAGACGTTTGGAAATCCTCAGCTGAAGTAAAAGCATCAATAACACTATGTCCAAATACTCCTTCTACAATAATCTAATAATCTGTGGGTTCCTGTTGTCTTACTAGTTTACTATTGTCTTCCTGGCTTTTGATTGGTTAGTTTAACCACAGGTCAGATAGAAAGTGTTGTTGTGGTAAAAGCTTATTATCTCCATCATGTTTTTATTGATCCCTTTTAGAGAGATCCAACTCAGAGTTTCCAGGAATAATCCAGAACATTAACAGAAACAAAAGAAAGTCCGGCTCTCATTAAATGTTAAAACATCTGCTTCACTTTTAAAAATGCGTCATCATTTATTACAGTTCAACACAGGAAGCTTCTCTAAAGGTGGAAACTATGACTTTATGCCTTCATCATCTGATCCTACAGTTTGTGTTTTGTCTCCTCCACTCTGCTGCTAATTTAAACTGCTGGCAGCAGCGTCGCTCTGCAGGCTGGAAATAGACCAGATCGGCATTTAACGCATGTGAAAGGAAAGTTCCTGATGCTGCCTGTTAGAAATCAACTACGACTCTGTTACTGTTGTTAAAAGACTGATTACTCACTAAACCTTACATCATATCATCCATCCAGCTCTTTGATAATATAAAGAACGCTGAGGACATTTCATCTGTATTATTGTGGGAATTTGGGAGTTTTAGCAAGAGAGTTGGTGGATATTTTAAAGGCAGACTTAAGTATTTTCTAACTTTATATAACCAAATTTGACTATCTTTAAAAATGTGTAATACATGTTGAACACTTGCTATAAAGGCTTAAAGGCACAGAGAAACACACATACAGTGTTTTATATCCTTCAGAGAAATAAAAGTACAAAGAGAAAACTACAGTTTTAATCTAATAAATACAGAAATAAAGGCCTTCATGTTGGGAAACAGTTTACTTCAACAGTTAACTGAATAAATAAATCTTTTTCTTTTTGCTGCCAAGATGTTTGGAAGGTTTCGGGAGACTTATGCCTTCACTATTTCTAAAATCCTGGCTACGACCCTGCAAAGAATTTTCTAAGTTATACATTTTTCTTTCAAACGATGTTAAAATAAGAGTTTGTTAATACGAATAAAAACCTGTAATATTCCTTAATGTTTTCTATAATTGGTGGCCAAATTCACGTGGGTGTGGTTTGACAAGTCCACCATGTTTTGGTTAGGTAACAGGTAAACGTTACCTGTGGCACTCCGAGCCAGTCGTCAGCCTGCTGCATGGCCTCTCTGGCGTTCTCCACCGGCTGACTGGGATCCCATGTTTCCCAGTCTGGACAAAGACCTGAAGGCAGCACAGAGAGACGCTGGAGTTCAGTTTCACCAAATCTGAGATATGTGAGCTGCAATTTTGCGAGATGAGACAACTTTAAACTTTATGTAGGAATCTGTAGGATCCACACATTGAACAACAATCAGCTGTGAGACATGATGCCGACTCCGTTGATGATTTACACATAACAAGTGCATGAAAATCGCTTTTGTGTTACGGGCCCCAAAGTGGTTTATTAGACTCCACATAAAGAACTGAAGCCAACACAGAGTCAAACATGAATCCCTGCCCCGACCGGCCAACAGTCAAAACCACCATTCATAAACTGCAGATTTAAGTTTTACCTGTTCAGAGGAAGCAGTGAAGCGTTTCCTGTTAACACATGACACATAAACACTTCCTTCAGCACTAAATCTGACACTTCAACTCCTTTAAGCACTTTCACTTAAACTGATGCTTAAACTGCTTTCAGTGCTTAAATGTCAACTGACTCTTCAATTCCTTTCAGCATTTCCATTTCCCTCTGCACTCACAAATCTGGGGCATCACAGTTCTGGTTGTGTACCTACCAGGGGCGCAGTTGTCCACCAAAGCTCCCAGCGCCTTGCCGTCCCTCCAGTCTCGGTGGAAGTTGGTGATGGGGAGCTGGGGCACCTTGTTCTGGATCCAGCCCAGCAGACGCTGTTTGGGGGTCAGTTTCTTGGCGTCTTCGTCGTCCTCGTCCTCCCACATGGGCATGGAGATGGAGTAGTGCAGGATCAGGGTCCAGATCAGACCCAGGATCAGCTTCAGGTTCCCGTCCACGATGGCTTTAGAGTCTGAGGGACAGACGGGAAAACAGGTTAAATAAGGACATGATGGTGTTTGTTGTACATACAAATGTGTACATGTGGTGCTACTGTAGCATTATGCGTTTATGACAAAGCTGAGGATTTATCAGGAAAGAAATCAACCCATCAGACGACAAACAATCTCTCATCAACAGGTTTCAGACAGAATCAACACCTGTGTCGCATAAATGTCAGTTTGAAGCTGAAACCTTCAGTGTTCAGGTTGTTGTGTCTCTGCAGCAGCGAGGGGTCTGTATGGAGGGTCTGATGTGGTTTCTGAGTCTAGATGGTCCACAGGTGGAAATTAGAGAGTGAGTTTGTTGGTTTGTTTAAATCGGCAGTTTACACGAAGGGAAACTGTGTGTTCTTACAATCCTACCGCCGGACAGCAACATCGGCAGGGTTCATCGTCTGGGAACCACGAATGTCTGAACCAGACTTCATCATAATTTGTCGTGTTAATATGTACAGAGCCACGCTGTTTTTAATTGTCATTTATTATTTTTCAAGTTTGTCAGTTAAGTTAGTTTTCCTCTCAGTTAACCAGCATGAATCTGAAAACTGCCGGCCAATTAGATGCCAGTAAATTCTGGCTCCGTGGTTAAATTACATCTCTGCTCGCCAAAAAAAAAGTTCATGGCTTCATATTGTTTATCTTTCAGCTGTCAGGAGACGTCTTTTAATGTGAAAGTTTCATCCGTCGACAGCAGAGAGTAGATCTGCTGCAGGATGATGTCATTCAAACCCCGGTCTGAGGAATGAGGTCAGTTTAAATAGGAAACACATGCGTACACACACACACACACACACACACACACACACACACACACAGGAATCTGAGGGAGAACTCCCTAAACTGAAAACTAGTTTGTTTAACCAACTTTTACTCTGACTCTTTATTTCTGCTTAATATATAAACACACACACACACACACACACACACACACAGCTAAACATCTGGTCAAAGCACTGCAACAAATGTCTGCTTCTTCTTTTTTAAATTTCTTTCACTGGATCGAGGTCGTCATGTTTTCACCACATGAACTCGTGTCATCTTTAAACAGACCGATGAAAACCTCATGTTCCCCTGTGAGGCGCATTAAACGAAAACAGTTAAAGTTTCTGATGTATCATCCAATCAGGAACCAGCGTGCGAGCTGAGAAGACAGTCATACATCATCCGAGTGTTGCTGGCAGATTGTTGGCTGCATGATGACACCAGTTCATTATAACTCACAGAGAGTTCATGAAGACAGAGCTGTTTATTCAGACACCTACTGTGTGAGGACTCACTCTTCAGTTACACTTCAACTCCTTTCAGTGTTTGGACTTCAACTGACTCTGAACTCCTTTTACACTTTCGCTTGAACAAGACACTTAAAATTCTTTCAGATTTCTCTTCAACTCCTTTCAATGCTGTCACTTTAACTGACACTTTCTTTAAGTGCCTGAACTTGCCTGCTTGAACTGACAAGTAAACTCTGTGCTTGAACTTTAGCGAACTCATTGTAACCGACACATAAACATCTTTCAGTGCCTGACATCAAGTGACGCTTCAGCTCCTTTCAGCTTTTGAATTTAAAATAACACAACTGACATTTAAATTAGTGCTTAAACTTATTGACTCTTCAACTACTTTCAGCACTGTCACTCAATTGACAAACTCGTTAGAGTGCTGACACGTCAACTAACTCTTGTTAGTAACACAGTCACATTGTGGGGACTCGTCTTCCTTCATAACGTAAATCATTATATTCAGGTGAAGACCTGGTTTAAGGTTAAAGTCTCCGGGAAATGAATGTGAGTCAATGTAATGTCCTCTGAAGTGATGGAAACACAACTCTGTGTGTGTGTGTGTGTGTGTGTGTGTGTGTGTGCGTGTCTGTGTGTGCGCACGCGTGTGTGTGTGCGTGTGTGTGTATGTGCGTGTGTCGGACACAATCATGAAATCATATTTTCCCTCTCTGAGCTCAGACATCTGTTATTCAACACTCTCTCTCTCAGGAAGCTCAGTGTCCAGAGATTAGTCAGGTCCGGTGTTCAGACAGGAAACGTGATGTTCGGAGCGACGCTGTAATCTTTCCCCAGGAAACAGGAGCTGCTGCAGTTTGTTTGTTCTTCTCTCTCGTCGTTTCTGTTCAGGTTTGCTGAACCTTGAACAGATTTACAGACGCACCGCAGGCTGCAGTTTGTTATTTCAGTCTTTGCAAGTACTGAAGTACACATTTGAGTATTTCCATTTCATGCTACTTTGCACTTCTACTCCACTACATTTATATTGTACTTTTTACTCCACTACATTTATTTTAAAGCTTTAGTTACTTTGCAGATTCTCATTATTGCTACAATATATAATCATAATATGCTCAGAGTTCAGAACTGAGACGTCAGCACGCTGTCATGTTAAACTTTACTTCATTTACATGATGGGCTGTTGTTATATTGTGTTTTTGTTATATTGTGGGCAAAAAAGAGAGACAGGTCTAAACAAACCTTTATAGACTAAATGTAATGAGACTAAACTGGTTCGAAGCAGGAAGACATGGAGCTTGAAGACCAGCTGTCCTGCTCTGATCTAAACACACGGTGAACAGCTTCCTGTCCGTTTGGACCGTGAGATGAACAGAAGTGGGAAGCAGAATGAAGCACAAAAGATCAGCTGACCTTCCTCAGACTTTAGATATAAAAAAATCATGTGACTTTTTGTCCCAGCAGAGACACCGTACTCTGCAGCGTGAACACAGCGAAAGCAGGAATGGACTCTGGTGTTCTGCCAAACACCTTCTGAGCAGCAACAACAACAACATGTCTGTCTGAAACACAACCCGTCCTGTTCGTTAACATCCGGCTCGCTCCGACACTCGCAGGTCGCCAACGGTTACCAAACAAACAGCCTGGAGCTCGCTGAGCTGCACAGAAACAATGCAGTCTGTGCAGGCCGCGGGGTGACGGAGAAACTGTGCAATGTGACATTTAAAAAGAAAGACTTTATGAGGCTGCAGAGAGGAAGTGATGGAGGCAGCGAGGGTGGAAAGAGGAGAAAGAAGTGATGACGATGGAGGGAAAGAATTAATAACCAGATGAAGAGTCTGAACTCAGACGGGGACGAGTTCAAAACCTTCGTCTCCACAGTCGAACTGACAAACTGCCACCAAACCGTGCAGTCAGCCAGTGACGCTCATAGGAAATAACAGCAGCAGCGTTTAATCTTCGTCTCAGGACGATGAAGAGGCCGCTCTGCGCTCGCTACCGACAAAGACAAGGAAAGACGAGAGACTGCTCGTCTTCCTCTGGAGTCTCTCAGCCTGTCGCAAACTGTTCACTCACTGGACTCAGAAACAGGTTCAGGTCTGGGTTCAGGTCTCAGGTTGTGTTCTCATTAACTCGATGGATTACGTGTCATCGCGCTGTAACCATCAAACTTCCAGAAGATCAACTCCTGTTTTATTGGATCATGTGACTGACAGAACGGAAGCTGATTGGAAAGCGATCTGATCAATTCAGGCTCGATTGATTATCCTGAATGATTAGCTAAATGTTGCTGTCTGAATTGAATGATTACACTCTGATATACTGAGCCTACTACACACACACACACACACACATACACACACACACACACACTCTCAGCAGGTGGACAGCAGCTGTATAAATATGTGTTATTGATCCTGAAGAACCTCGAGAATTCAACTTCACAAAGACTATTTCAAGACACACACACACACACACACCTGTGACCTGTAAAAGCCTTAAGTGAACATTTCCAACCAACAGATGGAGGGTTGAAATCACACACACACACACACACACTGATCGTCCTGTCTCTGATTAGTGTTCAATACGTTTCACCCCATGATCAGCAGCACGTTTGAAAATGATGTAATGTTTGATAAATAATTGAATTAGATTACATGTAAGTTATATGAATGTTTGAACAAACCCGTCAGATCTGAGCGGATTAAACCAACAGAAACTCTTCCTCGTTACAGAAAAATAGAAAACAACCAAACTTTCATGTGCACATGTTGTTTGAGTCGCCATAGCAACACAGAGGTTACAACCCAGTGTGATCACTCCGTTTGTTAATGATCAGCAGCGCTATTGATGACGCTGACTGACAGCGAGATGCAGCATGGGACTGAAGAAGTACTGCTGATACCACAGTGTACAAATACTCTGTTCTGTACTCAGTATGAGTACAAAAGTACTCGCAGCAAAATAAAGTGATAACACTTTACTGCTCTCCCATCAGCTAGGAAGGTGTGTGTGTGTGTGTGTGTGTGTGTGTGTGTGTGTGATCTGTTGACCCACCAGCTGTTGGTTGAAATGCTTCAGACCAACTGTGACGACAGCTGACACACACACACACACACACACACACACACACACACACACACACACACACCATCCTCCTCCTCCTTCGACTCCCACACACAGACAGCATTCATCACCATCACCCCCCCCAGGCTGGGACAGACCACATGACATGGGGGGGGGGGACAGTAACAAGACTGGACCTTTGTTGTTCTGACTGAAACTGAACATTAATGATGAGGCAGCAGTGTGACAGTCAGCAGGTCTCACACACACAAGTTCCCGTCAGAAGTCCATAGAAAAAACTGATGATTTTAGAGGCCACCACAAATGTCTATCATACAGTCTGTGCTACAAACCGGAGGTGTGGAGTTTGAAAGACGTGGTTGTTTAACAGCAGGGAGGCTCTGACACTGAAGGATACTGCCCAGGTGCATTATGGGAAATGTAGGATCCAGTGTTTTTGGAGTTTGACCCATAATAGAGACTAAGGGCAGCTGGCGAAGTGGCATAAACCTCCCGAAACCCATACAAACCCACATATTTCATTTGACAGAATAGTCCCAAATCAAGGTCCACTTATTAGCTTTTTCCAGAACTTTCAACCGAATCACACGGCCTTTATTTTGCAGGTCAAGGCAGTAAGTAAGTAAGTAGACCTTGAGTTGGGATTGTTTTGTCAAACAACTTTTTCCAGCATCAGGAATTCATTATTTGTATTGAATCAGTGGAGGAAATGCAGTGCAGATGAATGGATGATGAAACAGTCAGCTGTCAGGAGGGGACCTGCTGAAGTGTCTGGTCTGTGTGGGACAGAGAGGCCTGCTGAGCAGCTGCAGCTGATCTCACCTCCACAAACATCACTCAGCAGCTACCGTCCGTTTTAATCTTCATCTAACAACTAGAATCACTATTGATTCATATGTCGATTCGCGTTTCAAGTAATAGATGAATCATTGTGTTGCTAAAATGTCCATCACAGAGTCGAAGTGGCCTTTAAAAACTCTTGTTTTGTGATCAAAGTGTCAGATAATAGAAACAGGCCTCGGTCGCATGCTGCTGCCTTCGTTACAGCTCAATTATTTTCACTTTCAACAAAATAAAATCACTCACACTCACATTCATCTGGAGACACTGTGGAGGCCCGAACTACTGAACTCTTTCACATGATGAACACAGAGACCGGAGAGGACTGACGGTTCTCCAGACTGTCAGGGTTCAGGTTTTTGGTTCTGATGGTGTTTTGTGGTTTTTGGGGGTAACTGAGTGGTTTTTACAGGGATACAGTCCTGGTCCTGGTCCTGGACACATCTACAGTCTGACCAGAGCTGAGCAGACATACAGGGACAACAAGAGTCATCGGAACAAATATACTGTCAAATATCAATACATATCAATACATACCAGTACATATCAATACATATCAATACATATCAATACATACCAGTACATATCAATACATACCAGTACATATCAATACATACCAGTACATGCCCGGTGACAACATGGTGACTGTGAGGCAGAATATGAAGTGGTGAATGAAGTCGTGGCTCGCTGTGTAACCATGGCAACCACACAAACCTCCACGATACAGGAAGTGAATTTACAACATCAGCAGCGTCACAGCCTGATTATTGATCTCTGAGGTTCTTCACCTGTCTGACCGCTTCAGATCATGTGACTGAACAGATCATGTGACCAGCTGCAACAGGAAATCAATAATTAGTATTTTCACAGTGTGGTATTAGTACTTTTACTGAAGTACCCGAATACTTCATAATGATCTGTGTGTGTGTGTGTGTGTGTGTGTGTGTGTGTGTGTGTGAGTGCAAGTGTGTAGGAGTGTGTGTGTGTGTGTGAGTGTGTAGGAGTGTGTGTGTGTGTGTGTGAGTGTGAGTGTGTAGGAGTGTGTGTGTGTGAGTGTGTGTGAGTGTGTAGGAGTGTGTGTGTGTGTGAGTGTGTGTGAGTGTGTAGGAGTGTGTGTGTGTGAGTGTGAGTGTGTAGGAGTGTGTGTGTGTGTGAGTGTGAGTGTGTAGGAGTGTGTGTGTGTGTGAGTGTGTAGGAGTGTGTAGGAGTGTGTGTGTGTGTGTGTGTGTGTGAGTGTGTAGGAGTGTGTGTGTGTGTGTGTGTGAGTGTGTAGGAGTGTGTAGGAGTGTGTGTGGGGGGGGTCCTGGCTCCAGCTGGACATTCCTGTCTGCTGACTGCTGAACACATGGAGCCCATTAGAGCAGATCCAGTTTGTTTCTGTTCAGACTGACACACATTCAACAGACCTGCAGTCATGTGACTTCATCAGAGCTGCTGATTGGCTCGTCCGGCTGCAGGTACAGTCTTATTACCTGTTCTATATATTATTATTATTTGTACCTTCAGAGCGTCTCACTGTCTCCTCTGAGTGTTTCATGGAGACGATAAATTCGTCCCAACATCTGAAGGCCGACGCTCCTACATCCAGAGCAGCTGTTTGACCTGTAACCTTCATCTGAACTGTGACCTTTGACCTCAGCAGTCATCACCTGCTGTCACTCACAGCAGTGTGTTTGAAATAAAATAAAACACACACACAGAGACAACAGGACGTGGTGATTGTTCCCAAAGGTCAGATATGAAGCCCAGACCAGAGGTCTGAGGGGGTCTGTGGGTCTGAGTCTGGTTTCTGATGAGATCCAGTTTGTGTTTGTATCAAAGAGGATCTGGACTGAAGTGGATCTCAGTGCGTGGTTTCCTCTCAGGTCTATTTTGAGCAGCTGTTGGTGGAGGGAGAGCAGAGCTCAGCTGTCCTGCCATCCATCACCTCGTACCCCCCCCCCATGAGACCCCCCCCGGGCCTCACAGACCCCCAACCCTCCTGCAGCTGCAGAGTCCAACACATGAATGAAGCTGCAGCTCAGAAGTGGTCCAGGTTTACAGCATCATTCAGGCTGCTAATGTTGATGTTTGAGAGTCAAACTCATCAGATCTGTTGATCGATAACATTAAAATAGATATTGATCTGCAGCTGATTTGATTGATTAATCATGTAAACGTCCCAAAGGTCAAGTTTCATCCAAATGAAACACAAGTTTTAACTGAATTTCCAGAAATTGGTCAAAAGAAAACGTGAACGACGGCTTGATGGAGACCAACAGCAGGTGAAGCTGCCATTAAAGCACCACAGAAGAAGAAGACGTCACTCAAAGAGCTTCAACCATGTGGAGAACATGATGGAGATACCAGCTTTCTGTTAGTTTCATGTGTTCATGTGAGGAAGGTCACAGCCTCCTCATCGCTCCACACACACCTGGTGCTTTCAGCCCTTGACTTTGACTCTCAGGCTTCATGTACAGCAGCATTTAATCATCGTCTTCTGCTTTTATCCACAAACACAGCAGCAAACTCTTTGTACACATTTACAGGTTTTTATGTACAAATCAACAACACTGCAAGATGTGAACCAACCAGCAGCTGCCTAGTGAAGCTAACACCTGTAGCTCCAAACACACCTGAGAGCAGCAACAAGAAACCTGCAGCAGCTCAGCAGTCAGGCAGAAAAGACACAATCAGCAGGTGTGATGGGCAGAAACAGCAGCAGTATGAAGTCAGGTTACAGTGAGACCATTACATGCATCTTATTATTATTATTACAGTTACACGTTATTCTGGCTAAAAGTTAAAAACACTTTGAATTAAGAGATTTGGTTTCTTTATTTGCTCGACTTTAAATAAATCTCCCCCAAAACAAACACCATAATCAGATTTATTGATCCATGTTTCATTTGTTCCTCATCCAGTTTGAGTCACTGCTTCCTACATTTATACTGATTATAATTCATGTTTTAATAAGGTTCCTCTGTTTCATGACAAATGATTCAAAGATCAAAGTAAAAGTTTAATTTATGTTTAAATGAACAAACTTTGCCTCTAAAGCTTCGGGGGAAAGATTGTATGTTTTAGTCATTTATAAATAAAGTTATGAAGGTGTGAAACCCGGACTCTGTGGAACTGGTTCGGATTGGTTTCTGGTGTCTTGTGAGCTCCTGACAACAATAAAACCTTCCTCATCATCTTCCTCACTGAACCCTCAGCTCTCACGCGCCCTCTGAACACGCAGTCTGTTTGCGTAAAACCTCTCCAAACTCAGCTCGTGCGTGCTTTGCGCTACTCACCGATAGAAACCAGTTTGATGTGTTCCCTCTCCAAGAACTCCAGAGCCACGGACACGTTCTCCAGCTTCATCTGTCTGAAGTTGGGTCTGGAATGGTACTTCCTGTACATCTTCTTCTGGCTCAGCACCTCCAGCAGCCCGATCAGCTTCAGCCCGTCGCTCAGGTCCTTCTGCAGGTCGTTGATCCGCTTGTTGATGCACTTGAGGTGCTCGTTGCACCACCTGGTGAAGGTGTTCTGCTGGATCTTCTTCCACGGAGCGTCCTCGGCCAGGTCCTTCTCGGTGGCCGGCATCTCCTCCTCCTCCTCGCCGGTGTCGGCGCTGCTCGGGTAGAACTGCGGCGGCAGCTGCTGCGGCTCCGAGTAGCTGCTGTTGCTCATCATGGTGCCCCCCTTTTATAGCACAAAGCAGAGTGGGAAGAGAAGAACGGGCAGAAAAAAAGAGAAAGGAAGGAGCCGGAGAGGAGGCAGGGGCAGTGCCAGGCCTGCTGGGAGTGACACACTTCACCACAGTTTGCGTAAAGAGTGAAACATGCGCTCCGGCAAGACAGCGGGTCCAGAGTCACTTAATCCAGTCCGGGTGGTGTCATGGGCTCCTGCGGGGATCGAATATGAAGGAAAGGAACAGAAACAGAAAGAAACAGAAGAGAAAAGAAGTTGGTGTTTCTTTCGTCCGGACAGACTCGCTCCTGTGTCCGGGTAAAGACGCGCAGACGGCGGCGTGGCGGCCTGGGGAGAGTCGGGACTGCGGGTGGAGGAGAAGTGGATCAGAGGTTTAAAAAGCTCGGCGTCACTCAGCTGGACTCCCAGGAATGCCCCTGCCATGACCATATACTACTGCAGCCCGGGCATCCTCTAATCCGACACAGATACCGAGGCCGCAGCTCATTGGGTGGCAGCGGGGCAGCGGGGCGGGGACAGGCCGGGGCCCCCCACCCAGGACCCCCCCACCACGGGACCCGGGGCTCCGCAGCCACGGTGACACCTCGGGGTATTTTTAGAGGCTCCAAACCGGGAAGAGACACCGGGGGCCAGTTTGTAAAAAGCTGCTCATAAACTGACGTGAAGAGACAACATGACGTCATGTGCGTGCAGCCAATCAGATTACCGAGTCAGAGTGAGAACAGGAATCTGATTGACTGATTTTTCTTTAATATGAAACCGTCAGTTTTCCACCTTCAGATGCCGCTAATTTACTCCTTAATAATAATCAATAGTAATTGATTATCTGCGTGGTTGAAGGGCTTTTTCCTTAAATTAAAGGAAGAATTGAAGGAAAGCTTCAGCGTTTTTGGAAATACAATAATTATCCAATGTTAGTCCTCAAAACACCTGGATGAGGTCTCTATCCCGATGATGTCATAGTGATGTCATCAGGCTGTGTCTCAGGTACAGTGCGAGTTAGAAACTGGAGGTGGTTCTTATACAGATGCTGACTCGTAGTAGGCTACTCTGGTATATTACTGTCTGAGACAGAAGGACTTCATCCGCTTCCTCCCTCTGGACCATCTCACATTTCTGTCCTCATGAGAGTCAAACCGCAGCAGAGAGTTTGAGTTATTAATAATCATCATTCCTGAAGTCTGTGTTCATAAGAAAAGAAAAGTCCATATCAAGATAGTAACGTTGTGTACATCTACTGTCTTATTACTGCCAAAACAAGTTACAACTTCTGCACACAAGATATTAGATTCATCTACACAAATTAGAACTCTGTTATATAAGATGCATAACGTCGTAGAACATTATAACGTACAAACATCATGGAAAGTGATATCGCATAACATCATATTACTAAACATGATGAAACATAAAGTTTAAAAAAATATTAATGAAAAAACTAAGTAGACAAAATGTTGTGATGCAAAGCTTAAAAATAAGTTGTATGTGTGTCCTGTCTAAACCTTACACACTAAGGTTTCTATACTGATACAAATATAATAAGATGTAATCAAATGTAAAAACGGAAGAAGGGACATTAAAGACAAGGATAAACTACTTTTTATTGGTCAGTTCATTTACAAAATGTACAGGCCCTTTTAACAAAACCATCACAATGAAAATAAAAACCCAAACAGACATTAATGTTTGCAGAAACATCACTGATACAGTTTCGTGTTCAGACACAGAATAATCAGTTAAAACAGAAGCAAAGACCACATGCCGGTTTACTCTGACTCAGAGTTTAGGAGTCTAACTACAGCAGAGTTCACCTGATACCTGACAGCGACTAACACAGAGTCAAAGCCGACAGACGACCCACAGAAATGCAGCCGTGACACAATCAAGCAGGACAGTAATCTGAGGAGACACTGAAGAGTTAAAACCAGCCAGACATTTTCTCTGTTGTTCTTCTCCAGAGTCACATGTGTCAGATTCATCTGTGCTAACCAGCGTTAAACCTCCCTGAACGCTGGTTAGCATGGAAATCAGACACTTTGTTGGAGTTGTTGGAAGGTGGATTTGTTTCTCTTTTGATGGAGCTAGGCTAGCAGTTTCCCCTTCTTCCAGTTTTTATGCTAAGCTAGGCTAAAAATGTTCTGGCAAATTACTGTAGCTACAAACAGCTACGATGACATTAGATATGCTAGGTATCCTGTTAAATATTATGCTGGTACCTACTGTGGCTACAAACAGCTAGCTTAATGTCCGATATTCTAGCTGTTTGTTGCTACCATAACGTCAGTTAGCCATTTTGTTGCACTGGCTAGCAGTTTCCCCTGCTTCCAGTCTTTGTGCTAAGCTAAGCTAGGCACGTGCTTTCTCTGTACTGGACACAGAGACAGATATCCGTCTGAAACATCTGACTCTGGAGAAGACAAAAGGAGTTTAAAACAGACTTTTTAAACTTTTAACTACAAAAATAGTAATAAAACAGTCTAAAGTAACTAATGGAAGAATTGGATTACAGCGCTCATGCTACCACTGTCACATTGAGCGTTGTCTAACTCTACAGCTGCTACAGCGTCTGAAGCTACTCGTCTATTTTCATGCAGATGTGCTACCTCGCTAAATCTAACATGCAACACTGAGCGGCCGACAGCTATCCAACGTTTGTCAAGACGCTGCTGAGGATGGACTCAAAGGTTTCTGATATTAGACTATTCAGGATTTAACATATCAATAACCAAATAATCTACTTCTTTTTAATTTCCTTGCATTTTGTGAACAAGCAGTAACAAAAACAAAGCAGAATCCTTGTGTTTGTGGAGCTTTTTAAATTCCACAGATGGTCATGTGATGGAAAAATGAGTTGTGCTGATTCTTTCAAAATCTTGTGGTTACAAATGGGTGTTTTCCACCAGTGAAATCTCTGATGTGTCTCTTTACACGTTACCAGTTTTAAAACCACTCACAGAACATTCTCCAGACATTTAATGAACATAATTCAAAAACAGACACACAAGAACCATCAGGAGAGTTTTGGTGACTTATGTTAACGTTACAGGATCATTAAATGTTTGTTGAGTTATTTTCACACCAAATCTGAATTTATGTGGGAGATATTTGTGCGAAATCAAGCAGGAAGTTAAATCATTGTTTCTTTTGCTTCTTGCAAACAAACGCTGAACGTCTGTATTGATTCTTCTGTCAGAAATGAGCAAAGAAATCTGCCAATATGAAAAAGTGTACAGTTTGTCTGCACATCGTTCCTGTGTGAAATTAAGGCACACACAAATTATTATTATTTTTTACTTTTGAATCAGAATTACAATCTGGACTCCTTAAAAAACTCTAATGCTGTCATAGAACAGGAACTTTTACATACATAAAAACTATTCACTAAAAAAATGTAATTAAGTTTGCACATAAATATGTATTTCAGCTGCACTGATACGGATTTTTAACTGGAAGTCAAATATCATAAAACCAATAATCAATCCATCCTCATGCTCTGTTTCTACTGCTACATTATTTTGCAAACATTTGACAAAACATGGGAACTATAGTCCAATCAGCTGTGTGGAAAAGAACTTCCGTTAAAGCGAGCACCAACTAAGAGTCAATATGTAAAGTACAGTTCAAACCATTACCGAGTGTTAATACAAAAGAAAGCTACATGTTCAGAGTTCATACAGAGCGGCGTTAGCATGCAGCGTCCAGGAAGATTTGGTGTTTTTACTGACGAAAAACAAAGATCAGAACAGCTGCATCCACACTTGCTGCCAAAACTCTCTGTTTGGTACCAACATTCACATTTTACTACAAGATGACAGAAGAAGTACTGAACAGCACAAATAAAACGCTAAATCACATGTTTTGACACATTATTGACACAGAGACGGGAAAGACTACGACCAACTGGAGTGTCAATAATATGGAAGCCCAGATATGCCACAAAACAAGAAAGATTAAATGTCTGGAAAGACAAATAAAATCTCAGGAGATATTAAGACAGAAATATGACTCTGTATCTCAAAATTATGACTCATCATAATTTAAACATTAAAAGTCAGAATGCTGCCTTATCATTTTGATTTACCATGAATATTTTCTTTTTATTATTCCTAATTTTTATCAATATTGTTCTTTTCTGCTAGAAATGGGCTGTAAGAAAGTCAAAATCAAAGAATTTAAAATTTTGACTTACTATCAGTTTATTATTTTTGCCATTCTTAACTTTTTAATCTTTTCTTAATATGATTAAATGGGCTTCCAAACATTCAGTCAACTGTTTTATGGTGTACAGTCTGAGCCAGCCACCTCTTTCACCAAACTACCAAACAGGGCATTATGTTATTTACAGAATCTGTCCACCATTATAATCTGAGCAAAGTAACTACAAGTCTGTCATGCAAAAACTATATAAAGGTCTGAATGACACATGCTAGTTATCAATTAAAACAATACATCCTAACCAATGTCCTGCTACTCACCACAATATATATGTCACTTAATCATCAAATACTAAATAAATAATTCTAATATGACTTTATTCATTTTAGTTTCAGTTCTACAGTTTTGTCACGTTAATGTTGTGGACACAGTCTTTTCTCATTCAGTACAATGTTTCAGGTATTTTGTCCACCCTCTGAGCAGGGAAGGTTTCACTATCTTTAAATCCTCAACAGTGTCAGAACGCCGGTGCTTGTATTTAAACTGGAATGTGTTTTATTTTGAAATTGTTAATATTTGGTAAAGGTCACATGTTTCATCACATATCAAGACAAACAGTTTAAACAGTTTAGAGTTTTCAACCTAAATACCTGATTCCAGCCTAAACAGGATCACAGTCATTTGAACATCTGATTATATTTCCTTTGATTATTTGGTCACCACTTAAATGTAAACATGAATCAGGCCTCTATCAGGATCCGTTCAAAAACTAAAACTTGGTGGTGGTGGTGGTGGGGGGGGGTTAATAAAAAGGTCGGAATATATAAAGTATGAACAAAAGAAAATGTGTTCATTCTGACCCGTCACAAAAAAGGAAGATCTGAGACATCTTTGAGAGAACAGCTTAAATCATACAGACTGGTTTTTCTTTGGGGTTTGAGATCTGATTCTCTACAGCCCCATTCAGACAGGGTTTATTTCTCTATTTCTTATTTTCTACACAAAATAAGATCAATTTTAGGGCTAGGTATGGTGTATTATGCCAATCTTTAGGGAAGAACTCAAGCAACAGTTAAGTGGTTCCAAATCGAGGAACCAATGGTAAAGGTGTCCCACAAGGCTCTATTCTTAGTCCTCTTCTGTTCACTATTTGCATAAAGAATACACAAAATAATACCTGTACATGTATTATTATTATTACTACACAGGCCTCCCTTGAAAAAGAGGTCATGATCTCAAGGGGACTACCTGACTAATTCTAATTAATGATCTTAGTCAACATTCGTACCTGCCAGCAAAACTCATTTCAAACTTTTTGAACTGACATTTACATCACTTTCATTTTAAGGTTAGTGATGATGTTCTGCAAGGCTCCATCCTTGGTCCTCTTTTATTCACTATTAACGGTATATGTATATAATTCTGCCACGCCATTTTTTTCTGAAATGGGCGTCAGGAGCAATGACCTTACAAAAGGGCAAATATTTTCATACCTGCAAACTCACAAGAGGTGAAAAAGGTGACATGTTTGTAAACTCAACCCCTGTGGGGGGGTCAGGGGGCTTCCTCCCCCAGAATAAAATTTTTGTGATTTTAACATGTAAACGAAGCGTTCTGGTGCACTCTGAGAAGAAAATAAATTAATTTAGGTTATTTCTTCAGTCTTTTGACCTGTACAAGTCTTTCAAGTGCTCATTGTCGCTGCCTAGCAATGTGCCTCTTTCTTGCCCCAGTTTCCTCCTCTACCACTTCCACCCTTTTCTCTGCAGCACCTGTAGATGGCTGGCAGTCAGACTCCATCCTTCTCTCTCTGACTCTTTGTCTCTTGTTCCTGCTCAAATATTATCAGCTGGCTTCATGGCCTCCTTTTTCATGATCATAAAAGTTTGTTGAGGCTAACCCCAACTGCATCCGTCAAGGTTAAATGATCCTCCAGAGCCGGTGCTTCCTTACGTTTTCGTTTTAATTTCCCTCGTAAATTACGACAATGATGGACATTAAAATCGGATAACAATATGGACGCAGTGAGGAGTTAGCCTTAACTCCGCAAAATGATTTGAATTCTGAACTGTAACGTTGTAATCATAGACTGTATGCTTGTAATACACAATTCACTTAAGTTAACGTTAGCTGGCGTGCTAACAAGCTGGCAGGCTTTCCCTTATAAACAGGGAAAGATTTGATGGGGTAACGTTAGGAAAGATTTATCAGGACACACTTGGCAAGTTAACGCTACTTTAGTAACTAGTTACCTAAGGTTAAGTTAACTAAACTGCATATTAGGTCGTTGGCAGCAAACGAGACTTACCTCAACACTAGTGTATATTGTAGTAGCACCGCAAACAGTTTACTTTAAACATCCGTGGAAAAGAAGACGATGCCGTTATCTTGATTCTGATTGGCCAAACGACTCCAAAGGTCTCACCAAAGATGTTTTATTGAGAAGAAGAAGATCTCTACGTGACAACAGCTTTCTGAACTGTCTCTGTTCTGACTCCAGTCTGTGGGAAACTGCGCTGGCCACTTGACCCCCCAAAAAACTACATGAGTCACGTGAATGACATATTTTTGGTTCAAAACGGCGAAAAGCGACTAGTTTGCAGGTGTGATTTTATGTTAATCCTGTCCGAATGAGGCTGTTTAAGAGCTAAATGATTTTCAGTTTTCACCAAAAGCTTGACTTTTCCGCTGTGTGTTGATCTTTCAGATCCTAAATAAAACATCTGTATAAATAAGATATGAAATTTCTAGTTACACCAGCAACATTTTTTCCCCTAAAAACAACTCCCCGTCGAAAAACAAGAAAAAACATCAGTCTCCAAAATCTTAAACCAACTTCTGCAAATTCATCCCTCTAACATGGAAAGCAACTCTGGCACAATCTGAGCTTAAAACTGGCACAGTGAAATCAGTCGACACAAATAATCTCTCATCGGAATGATTCAGCTCCAACAAACACCTTCCCAAAGTTTAAAAAAGTGATAGTTTACTTCTGTGTGTGTGTGTATATATATATATTTTTTACTTGTTTGGTACTATAAACATACAAATACAGACATTTTAAATTGATCCATAAAGGGATACGTAGGTAAAATAAAGCTGCTGTTTTTCTCATGCTACAAAACAAACCTGTTAAATAATCCACATTAATGGTATTTTTTGGACAAACACATGATCAGAGAATAAACAGCATTAAGCAGGACGAAAGCAGAGTCAATGTATTAAAAACAGTAAACCATCAGATTTGATATGCTACCGTTTATCTCCGTTATCGGTGTAACTCAGCGAGTGCAAAATATTCTTTTAATCCTGTATGGAAAAATAAGGCAAAGAATTTTAGATCTGATTATTGAATAATCACTTATAAAGTAAAAATACAAAACATTCTTTTCTCTGTATGATATCTTTATAAATGGAAAACCTTTTGGTTGAAATAATATAAATAAAACTAATCGATTGATTCTGTCATGAACACAAAGCTGGTTGTATTGATTACTTCTCCATCGATTTAAAGCTGCATTAAGTGATGTTTTTGATAACGTAATAAAACGGCTCCTGTAATGTGAAACAGCCTCTAATACTGCTGATCCCGCTGAGAATCAACAGCTGAGTCCAAGCAAAACCACAGCAGAGCCAAAAAGGAGAGTAAATATTGGACTTTATTCATCAGGTGGACACAAACACGACTCCAGTGGGATGATCATGTTGCTCTGAGTCCACGTTAGCTACCAGAACGTAGCTAGCTGATGGATAAAGGCCCTTTTGCAGTAAGTTTGTTGCTTTAATGTTGTAGGCTGCGGGATATTCACCGTTGAAAATAAAAATGGGTTTTGCTACAAGTACTATGTTATGTTCACTGAAATAAATTACATTTTATGTTTTCAGTAGGAATTTTGGATGATATGACATACTGCTCTGTGGCGAGGGCTCATTATTTTTATTTTGTATTTTTCAAGAATAAAATCTGGGAATTTATTTTTTTAATATTAAATTGGAAAACAATTTGGTTTATTGTAACTAATAAGGAAAAACATTCTGCAGCTCTTTTTGTGTTTTATCTCTTCATTGTCTTTTTGATTTCTCAAAATGTGAAATCATTTTGATGTTCGTCACTACAGGTTCCCATACAGGTATATTTACTCAGTACAATGTGGAGATACTTGTACTTTACTTTTCTATGCTACTTTATACTTGTGGCCTGACACACTTACGAGGGAAATGTTAGACTGTTTACTCCACTAACAACTCAACAAGTTAAACAAGTTAAAATTTCACATGCAAAACATTTGTCAACAAATAAAATATGACATCTTTTTTATAGATTCAACTACATTTAAGTAGTCAAAATCAGTAAAATGCTGCATTAATGCAACATAATGACACTATGGCTATTCTGCATTTTGAGAACTTTTACTTTTGATAACTACAATTTGCTGATAATACTTATTTGATAATTCTACTTTCACACAAGTCACATTTTGAAATAAAAGCAGTAACACTGTGGTATTACTGCTTTTATTTAACCCTCAGACTGAGCTGAAGAGTTTATGATCCACTTCTGGTTATTTTCAAGAACAACGGGGAAAAATGCAAAATTACATCTTCCAGTTAGACTCTTGGATCATGATGGTGGATGATTGAAAACCTCATAGCTGATCAATAAATCAACCAACTGACCTGCAGGAAGAGTTAAGAGTCTTTATGGACGACTTTGTAAATTCAACAATCTTATTGCTTTTCCCTCCAGCACTCACTGACGTCTGTGGCCTTCAGGTGAAAACGTCTTGGCGGTGCCGTCCCACTAAACAGAGCGAAGCGACAAGCAGACATCAGGACGGCAACATGTATGAGGGCAGCGCTGGATGGGTGACGGAAATCCCACAATCCCATACTTCCCAGTGAGGTCACTTCCTGTGCAGTCCTCAGGCCCTGGTGAAGCTGGGGACGACCAGAACTACAATGGCTGCCACGGCAACTGCTGCCACCGCCAGGTTCCAGCCTTCAGCGTCACTCCGCTGAGAGAGAGATGAAAGACTGTCAGTGGAGTCATTGCAGGTCACGTTTTACAGGAGCCAAGAAAACAAACCCGATCAACAACACAAGTTTAACAGAACTTTAAACAGTAAAGCTGAGCGCTGATCCCGTATGACAGTGAACACAGCTTTTTTAAATCATGGACATGATTATCAGCAATAATTAGTGAGAATAAATGTGGAAAATTCATAACTAAACTAAAACTTGTCATATGTTATGACAATGTCTACAAACTATGACTCTGTATAAGACGTACTGAGCCAAACTCGTAACATAGCAGTCCTGTACGTTTGACTTGAAGTCAGCATTTGCATTAAATGTCATAACTGTGACTTAGTAAGTTAAAATGATGAAGTTTGACATGTTGACAGAGAAAACAGCTTCTCTAACCACTGATACGACACAATAATCAAAACTAAAGAGCGGAAACAAATACTGAACTATATAATATGTTGAAACTTTAACTTTGTACAATATATATAATGTCTAAATTGCATACAAATTACACACTTGAACACTAAAATGGAATGGAGTCATGTGATGTCGTGTTGGAAGTCGACCCCCCCCCAGCTTCAGTAATGACTGACAGCCTCCCGAACACATTCACACACTCTCACCACTAAAACCTCCTCACACCACCACCAAGGAAAACACTTCAGGAAACCAAATCCATGAAGAGCTTCTACAGAGCTGAGCAGCCGTCAGCTGACGTCAGCTCAGCGTTTGAGCTATCATGGCCGTCTCCTCCAAAGACACAAGTCACAAAATTAAAACATGAAATCAAAGTGGACTTGAACTACCGGGGGACCTTATGTGAGTCAGGATTTCATCCCCAGTGTCTTTGTTTCATGTCTTTGAAGGTAACTGGTGGAGCTTTTACCCAGGTGTGGTGCTATATAGCAATATTTTTAAGATTTAAGATTTGTTAGTATTATACTGGTGCAGGTAACGTGCCCCGAAACACAGCAATGTGCCAACAAAGCCAGTGAAGAAGACTGCTAGCAAGTAAACAATTCAGGTTTAAATTCTACAAAAAATTCAGCTTTACAAATGTTTTATGAGGAAGCATATGTATCAATGCGTGTTTTGGTGAGAAACTCTAAATGTAGTATAAAAAACTTCACAAAATACTGCACATGGTGTTTGCAGACCAACTGCACATAATAATTTAAAATGAATGTGTTTCCATGCTGAGTATCTAGATGAGCCTCCTGAAGGTCTTAATATGAATCCAGTGTTGACGCAGAGGAAGAACAAAGATCCTGAAGTGCACAGGACTAATATTATCAGATGGCCTCAGTCTGCTTCAGACCGGGTGCTTGTCTGATCATCTAACAGCGACTCAAACCTCATTTCTGACGGTGGAATTGAGCTGCGTTCAAACATTTTTATAACTGTCCGAAACAATCAAATTATCAGGCCCACCTCACTCAGTGATTGGTCAGCTGTGCAGAGTTTTAATTTCTCTTCATAGTGCAACACTATGAATGTCTTCGAGGTGAGGCTGTCTGAAAATGTTCTCTGTTATCTCCATATTTAAATCATTATTGCACCTCTCAATGATATTCACTCCTCCTTCGAATGTGGACGCTCCGAGCAGCTATAAACACTTTTGCCTTCAGACGTGGTCCGATAACAAAGACCAACACGTACGAACCATTTCTTTTCTAGCATAATCCGACCGGTTTGTTTGCGTTCTGTCACAGACCTGCAGTTAATGTTCCCCCTATTTATTAATCCTAACCAAGATCTTTCCCTAACGTAACCATGCCGTAGCTGCCATGCACTAAAGTGAGAATTTTAAAAACAATGCCGTTGGATGGAAGAACCGTGGCATTGATCGTAATTTGGGGTTTTGCAGAATCGTCCAACATCTACGTTCTTGTCTGGCATTGAGATAATCAGGGAGGCAGCCAGGAGGAGGAGACGACTGCAGGTTATTCCAGTGTGGACATTCTCAACAAATAGAAACACTTTGACTTTACACTTGGTCGGACCAACGACTTTGTTTGAAGCATACTGAGGCCTTTAATTGAAATACTGTGATTAATCTGTGAGGGAACTTTTACTTCACAGATAATAAAGGTGTACGGGCAGAAACACCTAGTGTACAGAGGCAGTTAGCTTGGATGTAACCCCATGATTCAGCCTCTGTCGGCGTCTAAAAGAAGCAGAGCGTCTGGTAGAGAAAGAAGGGCATGGCCATACCTGGTCCCCTCTAGGACGCCAGCTCCTCCCACCAGCACCAAATCAAGGCCACTATTACAATCATTCCTATGAAGGGGATGGAGAGAACAGGGGGCTCAGACGGACGAGTGCAGTTCTGAGGAAAAGACAAAAGATAGGAGTGTAGGAGGGCATGGAGAGAGGGGCGTGGTAAGAGAAAATAAAACCAAAAAATAATCAGAATAATAAAGTGAGAACGTGTCGGGAAGAAAGGCGAGCGTACAGCAAACAAAACTAAGAAACAACAGATAAAATGACAGATGGAAAAAGAAAAGAGAGAAACAGATTGATATGCAGGCAGGTTGAGCATCAAAAACCATCAAACTTACACAGAATTTCATTTAGTTCATTGTGTAAAGTTCATGTGAAACAAAGGTGACGGCGAAGAGATAAAAACATGACAATGATGAAGGAAGGAAACAGAAAGAGCAGGCAATTAGCGAACAACATCAAAGATGGTTAAAGACAAGATGGAGATCTTTGGTAGCAGTTAATCAAGTTAAAAACATCTGCATCTTGTCATTTAAAGATCTCTGCTGACACTTTGAAGTGCTGCCTTTATGATCGACTCGGGAGCATCTGCAGCACTGCAGTGTGGGTTAAAGGTTGTTTAACTACAACTAAAGGAGTCCAACAATGTAAGTGAATGATATTATGGGGAGGAGCAGAGGTGGGACCAAGTCACTGTTTACAATTCCCAAGACTCACATGAACTAAGCCCATTCTAACACAGGAAAATCCCAAGTTTAGTCTCAAGGCTCCAAGTCCAGTCCCACGTCAGGACAGGCCAGTACCAAATCTCAAGTCAAACCTCGTCAATTCCCAAATGAAGAAAGTAAATTCAGAGTCAAGAAAGTGAAGTCCCGAAGTGTCTCAGATAAGCGAGTCCCAAGATAGTCTCGAATGTTGACATTCAAGTCCCAAATCACAATAAGTTAGTCCTATGTGTAGTCTCAAGCCCTGATACCCAAGTCACAAGTCTAGTAGCAAGTCCAAAGTCAAGTTCCAAGTCAATTCTCAAGCTCCTAATTAAAGTCCCAATTCTCTAATCTCAAGACATGACACTAAAGTCCCATGTCAAGTTCCAGGTCAAGTCCCAAGTCTAGTCTCGGATCTTGAGTGAAGTTCTAACTCAAGTCAGACCAAATGAGCCCCAAGTCAAGTTGATACCAAGACTATGCTTTGGGTTTGGGGAGGGCATCTGGTTGTTGAAGTCTTGGGGTCTCAGGTCTGAGTGTAGTCACGAGTCATTGGTGTTAAAGTCAGAGTGGAGTTGGGTCCTTTTTGACATTGACCAGCAGAGTCTGTCAGCGAATTTGGGACTCTAGTCCACACCTCTGGAGAGTAGTGAGGTTGGCAAACAGAATCCAAATCGGTATGTTTGGACTGAACCGTCTTTGACTGTCAGTACGCTTCACTGCTGTCTTCTCATTTGACCGGTGAATAAACCTCTAATCTAGACCCATCCTGAAAGCTGCACGGAGGAAGTAGCGCAGGAGCAGAAACAGACAGATGACGAAAACAAACTGCCCAGCGGCGTCAGACGTTAAGAAGCAGCTCACACCAAAATGCTCAAAGACCAGCAGCATGACCAGAGCTGCAAACCACAAAGCAAGATGACAGATGAGGCATCCAGAGAGTGTTTTGGCCAAGCTGTTATCGACCCACATGCATACAATACAGACGGACAGACTTCATGGTGAAAATCATGGATCTGAAGAATATCGTCACACAGGTTTCAGTGTGTTGGTAGAGAAGTGTTCATGTGTATACTGCTTCGCACTTACCTTAACATTTTTAATTATTTGAACCCTTCAGCTTGAGAGAAATGTCGGACCTTATTTACATTGTTGTCCAAAAGTTTGTAACCCTAAGCTGCAGGTACTGCTACCTGACGCCCAGCGCACTAATGAACCAACTTGACCAATAAAACAGATTTCAGGGCATGAGGAAGGATAGTTTCAGCTGTACTAAAGTCAGGAAACGAATACATGTGGCTAGAACCTAGGACCTTTGGCCTCTCACCTGAGACTTCCTGCCCAGCAGTTTCTGTAGCTCGGCCTTGCAGCGCTGTAGCTCCTGCTCGAGCGCCACTCGCTCCCGCTGGCTGCTGTTGTACAGCTGCTGCAGGTCCACCAGCTCACCCTTCAAACCGTCACACTGACGGACAGACAGACGGGTTCAAAGCTAAACTGATGAGCCAACAATATATTGGCCAGTATTAGTTAACTGCAGGTAGACCAGTATTATAGATGCTGCTGTTACTTCTCTTTGGACTTTGTCAGCCGTCTCCTCAGCTTGCCTCAGTTGGACCATCAGGATGTTGAGCTCTGAGCTGCAGACCTCCTCCTGGACCGATGAGGAGTCCGGATCCTCCAGGGGTCGGTCCTGGCGTTCAGGCCTGGACTGAGACAGGGTGATGTAAGAGTCTGCCTTCACCTGGTCGTCCCGCTCACGCTTGGCGTTGCCCTCCACTCTGACTGCAAGGTACGCATCATCATACCTGTACAGCAGGAGAACACAGCAGAGGTCAGGTGGGTCATGATGAGTGTAGATGGTGTTCACTCACAGTGCAGAACTGCATTCAAAATGTTCACATTTTAAGCAGGTGATGTAACAGTATAAAATTTCTGTCATTTGCTGTGATCTTATACAAGGACTAACACACACACACACACACACACACACACACACACACAGTGGTGTCAGTTATCTATGGATGTTGAATTAACAGCAGATTGATTGACAGCTGGTTGGACCACTCACGTGTCTCGTTGCTGCTGCAGCTGCTCCACTTTGCTGCTCAGCTCTTTGTTGTCACTGGTCAGAGTCTGACGCTCATCTGTCAGAGAGACCAACTCCTCCTTCACCTGACTCACATCACCTGAACACACACAGATTCATAGCAGATCATCAAGAGGAGCGGTTTGTTCTGGTTTGATAAACCTGCCACCTGTGAGTCTACCTGAGACACAGTTTGAGCAAAATGGGGCAAAGTGGTTTAACCTGAGATTGCTAAACAGTTGAGAAACACAGGATGCACTCGGGATGCGTTGTGCTTCACTTCCCTTTTAAAAAGGTGGATTTCTGCTTTAAAGGTTTCGCAGTCAGACTTTGGTTTCGAGAGTATTTGATTGAATCTGAATCCAAAATTAAATCTCTTATTCAATCTATTACGTTTTGCTTTCAACATCTGAAAGTAACTAAAACGCAAAGATTCAGATGAAATCTGTTGTGTCCCCTTCTAATTGATCCAAATACTGAAGGTCCTGGTTCTGGATCAGCTTCAGTTATTGATCTGATATGAATGAAAGTTCACCAGAGCAGAGTCACGCAGTCCCGTCCTGATCCCACAGAGTGGTTTAACCGGAGAAAGGGACCATCAGCGCTGACTAAACATGATAAACTACTTCCTGGACGGCTCAGCTAATGAACATATTTTTCGCATTCACAGCAAAATGTTAGAGTCCTGAAACTTGGACATTAGTGAACAAAACAGAGTCAAAGGTTCCAGTTTGCTTCCGACAAAGAGAATAAATGAGACGTCTAAAAGAGAAGCAGCAGCTCTGTAGTTATCTGCTGCTCATTCGGATCCACTGAAAGGCAAACCAGCGAATCTCATTAATCACTTTAATTAGCACCGAGACACTCAAGGCTGTAAACCCCCCCGTTATTCTGCTCTCAATGAATGAGTTTCTGTCACAGTGACAGAAACAGATGAATGTTTTTACTCTCTGGTTGGATTGTGACAAGGCTGTGAGGCGTCTGACTGTTCGTCCGAATAATGACTGAATAATGACGACAAACACTAAACATCATTTTAAACTTTGACGTGGAAATCTACATCTCCTGATGAGATGTGTAATCAAACCTGACAAAGAAAATACAGCTGGGATCCTTTCCTACCCAAACCAGGTAAGACCTGCAGGTAAGACCTACACCTGGTCTGAGTTACCGTGAGAGTCCGTGTTCTGGCTCTTCATGCGGATCTCGGCTCTCAGCGTGGTGATCTCCAGCTCGTACTCCTGCGCCGTGACGTGGAGGCGCTGCAGCTCGGCCCGCAGCCGGCACAGCTCCTCCTGCAGGGAGGCGATGTCGTTCTCCCTCTCCGCCGCCGCCTCCTCGGCCGCCTGCTGCAGCACCAGCACCTCCTCCTGAGCTGAACGGAGCTCCTCCTGCACCTCCTCCAGCTCGCTCTCCTTCTCCTCCTCCAGACTGTCCATCTCCTCCTGGACCGACCGGAGCTGAGCTGGAGGAGTCAGAGATTAAACAGGTGAGTTTCTTTACTGCTGTACACCTCAAGAGGAAAGATTACTGGTAAAGTAAAGACAGGAAGAAAGTGAGCACATTTTTATAAAGAGAGGGAGTTATATGACAGTGAGGACATTTAAGAAAGTGTCCAAGAGTCTCTAACTTGTGTAAATACACCCGTCATGTAACTGGTGCGTTTTCATGTGCGTACCTTGCAGTCTCTGGATCTGTCTGGTGAAACTCTCCGCCTGATGGGCGCTCGCCAGTCGCTCGTCCTCCAACAGACCTGAGATCAGAGGAAGAAACAGACGAGGCTGAAGAACCTGCGTGTGCTGTATTGATTTATTCTTTGTGATTTTCTGATGCCAGCTGAATGAAACAGAAACCTTTAAAGTGATAGAAAACGTTTCTGACCCTGCAGCTCGAGGAAACTCTCCTCGTGTCTTTGGGAAACCTCTCTGGTCTCTTCCAGCTCCAGCAGCAGCTGGAACACCTGAGCTCTGAGCTCCACCAGCTCCTCTTCTTCATCCTTCCCTCCTCCTTGCTCTTCCTCCTCCTTCTCTTCCTCCTGCTGGCCTTTCTCTCCGTCTCCCACCGTCTCCTCCTTCTCCTCCAGGGACTCCCTCTCTTTGGCCGTCAGAGTTTCTGCCAACATGATCGGCTTCTCCACCTTCAGCTCACACAGCTCGTCTTCAAACAGAGAGAAGAGCTTTACCAGCGTCCTTCCAGCCAAACACACATTAAATACAGAGAGAGTCAAATAAAACCCACCAGCATCTGTTATTTGGTTAATTAAATCAAAGTTTCAGGATGTAAAATGTGAAACATATTTCTGCAGCTGTCAGTCATCTGTCCAGTGACTCAAACGTGTTTCCTTCTGTGCCATCACTACTGAATGCTAACATATTAGCATGGGCTCTGCTATCAACAGAAAGAATGCTAAACTGCTAGCACAAACGCTACAATTACTGAACACAGAGTATGCTAATGAAGAAAACAGACAGTGTGTGCTAACTCATTAGCATGAGCCATAGCATCACTCACTGCACACTTTATACTGCAGCACTCAGCTGAAAGACACACAGCTCATTTAAAGAATTCACTGAATGTTAAGAATTAATTATAATAAGAAGAATATTTCCACTCCTTCAGCAGAAACTGTCTCCATCTGGTGGCGATGAAGGAGAAACAGATCTGCGCTCCTCGGAGGAAAACGTGTTGATGATGGAACATTTCTGCTCTCTAACCTTCGGTTCTGTTTGGGATTATTAACACATTATTTAAACTTTACAAAAATAAAATGTGTTCTATATCTTTCAAAATGAAATGACTGACAGGTTTTATTTCAGTGACATTTATAATGAAGTTTAGGCTAAAGAGGATTTTAACTTTATTCACTTTTATACTTTTCACCTTGTTGTTATGAAGCAGTTATTTCTGTTTCGGGTTTCTCCTGTTCTCACTGATGACTGACAGTTTGTTGTCCTTTTATATTTTATCTTTCATTTCTCTGCTGCAGAATGATTCAAATGAGACACTTTAATGAAGATAATGAGGTGAAAATGTCACATAAATGTCAGAATTAACTGTTGAAGGTGAAGATTATTATGTTCTGCAGCTCAAACATTCATCATGTCACATGATTTTAAATATTAATGGATTTTTGTTGTTGAACATGTCGATTTTCAGCCATGAACAGATGATGAAACCTCCCATCATCCCTCCTGCTGTCGTCCTTCATCCTGTTTGTCGTCAGCACTGCGTATAAAAATATCTCCTCCTCCTCCTCTTTATCTACTGGAAACAAACAGGCCGATAGCAGCTCTGATTATCAGGAATTACAGGATTTTACAAACGTCCAAAACACAAACCGCCATGTTGAGACACCTCATGTTGGTTTCAGTGATAATTACCAAATACCCAGATCAATACCGAACATCATCAGGTTATTACAGAGTCATAACATGACGGACTACACGTTGGCCAATCACAGTCTTTCACAACTTCCTGGAATCAGAGTGTAAACAAACATGGCGTCCGGCTGTGTTGTGTTCAGACTGAGAGCTTCCTCTGTTTCACAGCTCCAACAGCATGTTTACAGGTGAAGAGCGCTCTGAGCTCCTATTGGTCAGCGCCACCAAACACTTCCTGTTTGTTGAACTCTGAGAGAGAAGCACAAACATTGGGACACATTCGTCTTTCTGTCTTCTAGGATTCACTACACGGGACAAAACCAGCAGCACACACGGACTTCGCTTATAAGCAATTTTTGGATTTCCTGCGTTTTGATTTGTCATCACAGCTGTAGCCTGTCTGTTATTGGCCCAGAGGTCAGGAGAGGTCACGACGAGCCACTGAGACATAAGACCTAACTGGAAGTATTGATTAGTGACACGTGAACACGACAGCAGACAGTGTGGACGTCTGCTGCTTTCAGCTTATTGATTGGTTGGGTCTCCTGGCAGGCAGCCAATCACATTCCGGCAGTGACAGCATCATCGTCAAAGAGATGATTCAATAATCACTGTACTACCCTCTTCATCATCATCATCTTCCTCCTGTCATCTGTCTCGTCCTCCCTTTTAAACCTTTCATCTCCACCTGACTGTGATCCTGCAGTGCTGCAGCAAACCTGCTGCCAGACTCCACATCACAATCACCACATGCTGTAACACCTGTCCACCATCGCTCTATGTGTCCAATCACAGCAGCACAGGTCCGATGACTCACGTCAAAAAGCTGCACCTTGGTTGCCATGGCCACCACGAAAAAGGTCAATGGTTATTAATCGATTATCAAAGTAGTTGACGATTCATTTTCTGTGGAATCGATCAGCGGAGGCAGAGAGGAGAGCAGAGGCTCAGATGCGACTGAGCAAATCCCTACCGTTCCCTTAAAGGGCTTTTATTGTGAAACATGAGCAGGAAGTGATGAGTCATTACAGGAGCGTTGCAGTGTGAACACATTAAATAAAGTAAACATTATTCTAATAATAGTTCAGATCCTTTATGTCGTGTTTCAGCCTGCAGCAGCAATAAAACCCTGAAACATTAGAATGTGAACAGACTGACCGGATGGATCCAGGACCTCCTCTATGACGGGCGGCAGGCGGAGTCCGTCCATGTTTCCAGCTGATGGAGGAGAGACGCTGCTGCAGAGAGACGGAGGATCAGTGCGGTGAGGAGGGGAGAGGACGAGGCAGACGGAGCCCAGGAAGGCTCCTCACGCTCCGGGCAGACTAAGCCGCTGCTGCCCCTCCATCCTCCTGGAGCTCAGAGACAACTGGAGGCTGGAAGGAAACGGGGGGGGGGGGGGGGGGGCTGTCAGTGAGAGAACTGCGACAGCTCCACCGATACTGACACCGATATATAAAGCAGATGCAAATACTACGACACCCATGAGCCTCAGCTGCTGTTGCCGTGGAGACAAAGCCAGAATCTGACAGTAAACTCCTTTAAACAGCTGAATGTCTCATCAGTTTTCTCAACAGTGAAATCTTTTAGCTTCAGCTCACTGTCAGTGTGAAGCTCTGTGATTGGCTGTGTGTTGGTGAAATGCACCCTGGGAGACGTAGTTCTCTCCCTTTTATGTTCTTGTAGTTCTGACTATTTATCAAAGAAGCAGATATTTTCTTTTGTTTCATCACAAACTGTCAGTCACCAACACAGAGCCAGGCTAGCTGTTTCCCCCTGCTTCCAGTCTTTATGCTAAGCTAAGCTAACCACATCCGGACTCCAGACTCTGTTCATGTCACGTAGACCTGAAGGCAGCAGTGTGTTTCCAGACGTCTGAGTCACAGGGTAAATCTAATTTCCAGTGGAGGTCTGGTGCTTTGTTATATGCATCATATCTGGGTTTAAATATCTCAAATGATGCACTTTGGCTGACGTGAGGCGTCCATGTTTGTTTGGATGTTGATATTTACAAGTCAAAAACTGGAATCTCCCACGTGCCCTGAACGTGGCGTTAACACAGAAATGTTGAACTACTCCTTTAAGCTAAATAATATATATGATATTACTGGATTATAATTATTGATGCATTATCACTTTAATGTTGCAGCAGGTGGAGCTGATTTTAATCACTTTATATTCTGCTGGTAGATTCATCTGTAATAAAACACCAGAGAAAGGAGCAGAAAATGGAAACACTCAAACTGGTACTTGTACACAGCAGTAGAGTAAATGCAGTGAGCTGGTATCGGTCTGCAGCTCTAACGTCTGTCTCCTGTGAATGACCTTCCTTTGTTTGTCCTTCGATATTAAATCTGTCTTTATTTGCTCTCCGTCGTCTCACTGCAGACAGTTACACACACACACACACACACAATCAATCAATACCTGATGTCGAGGTGGTGACGGTGCAGTCGGCTCGGCTTCGTCTCCTCAAGGTTCCACAGAGTGTTAACTGCAGACCTCTCCTCCTCCTCCTCCTCCTCCTCCTGTTGTCCTATATTTCCTCCTCAGCATCAGCTCCTCTCAGCGTGATGCAGAGAGCGACGTCACTACATGTTACAAACAGACAGGCAGAGAGGCAGACAGACACCATGACATGAATACACAGTGAACCTCCCTGACGTGAGTTATTAACCTTTTCAGTTTCCTGACTCAGGGCAGGCGTGTGGCTGCTGCAGTCAGTGTCTAATGATTAGCTTCCAGATTCATCAATAATTTGTTTGGTCGGTAAAATGTCAGAAAACTGTGAAAAATGCTCTTTTTGTAATTGAACATCCAACAGACAAACATCCTTCAGCAGCTCCGGAGCTTTTTAGTGTGCAAATAAATAATATAGTATAAACTCATATTCAGTAATGAATTAAATAAACTATAAATCAAGAGGAAAATAAACAGGATTTTTCTGTTAGTGTTGAGTGATTTGTAACTCAGAGTGCAGGTTTACACGTCGCTCTTTGCTTTCCTCAGCTGACCCCACGGGGCCTCCGTACCATCCCCACAGCTGGCTCAGAAAAAGCTAGCTAGGCTAGCAGTTTCCCCCTGCTTCCAGTCTTTGTGCTAAGCTAACATGCTTGTTATTTTCCATTGTTCCTTTCATGAATTGTTTTATTTTGTATATTTTTATTCTGCTTCTGGGTTTTTTGTGGTTTGTTTTTTCACCTCTGGCTAATGAATTTCCGTCTTTGGATAATAAAGTTTGATTTGATTTCATGTGGATGCACAGAGATTAAACTTTAGAAAAGTTTGGAGTGTAGTGGAATTATATTTGTTCCTCAGCAGAGACTCTTCTTACATTAATGATTAATGATTAACTGCACTGATTGAAGTGTTAGTTTATATTACTGATGCTGTATTCAGGGTGACATGTAAAAGCTCTGTGATTGGCCTCCAGCAGGTAGAATCTCAGGTGAGATTTAACACAAACCCCCGCTGGTAAAAATGGAAATGCGGCAAACTCTCAACTCCTCTCTCACGTCTGAGTAGTTGCCAGGCAACACAGATCCAGGCTGGAAAACATACAAGCCCCCGTGATGAGAGAGGAAACTGCTAACAAACACTCGTCAGCTGAGCTGTGCAGCGCTGCAGAGTCCGTTATATAAGAGCTTCGCATGAGGAGACAGGTGTGAGCAGGTACTGCAGGTCTCAGGTGATCCTGCAGGTTCACCGTGTCCCCTCAGAGGGTTCAGGACTATCAGAGCTGGAACTGAGTCCAACAGGTTTCTACAATTAAGGCTTTGAAAGACACTGAAGTCTGAACAGACAAGGTTAGATTAAGATACAACAACATCTATTTAGATAACTATACAAGAACATTACATGTAAGATAACACACGATACCATGACATGTGATAATGACAACATATGTAAACACATGAGAAGCTAACATACATTATGCTAAGCTAACATACAATGGGATACGATATAAGATAAATGGATATAATGAGATACAGTATAATAATGATATGAATGCAATATACATTACCATGTAATATAATATGAAATAGTATACTTTAATATATGATTTAAAGCTATAAAAGGTAAGATACATTATGATTAGTGTTGTAGGAGTTTGCAGGGTGATGACCTGGTTTCTTTCAGCTGCTGCCTGCAGAGTTCATTAATAAAATATGGAGAGAACCAGCGGAGGAGAAAAATGATGAGAGGGAGGACGAGAGAGGTTCAACTACAGAGAGAGAGACAGACAGACAGCAAGAGACAGACAGGGAGAGACACAGACAGACAGGGAGAGTAAATCAGTGCTGGGAGGATGTACAGAACACCCTAAAGACAGGACATTAATGTGTCTCAGTGACCACAGAGAGACTAAAGGGGCGTCGGTATCAGTGCCCCCACAGGGACAGGCACTGTAGCGTTATTTAATGGGTCAGAAATACTCATTAGACAGAAACTTTGTCCTCTGAAAGCTTGAAGGAGCTGCAATGTTGCGTAAAATGTTGAGGGAAACTTAGCGTCTGTGTTTTCCATGCTTCAGTATCCTGAGGTCTGAACAGATGAAGCTTTATTAGAAGGACCTACACACACCCGAATTATTCAGTTTTAGTATTATAACATGTGGTTAACTTCAATCATCTCTCATTAATCTGTTGTTTTAATAATAATCGTGTCCATGGATTTTATTTACTGTAGTTAAATCAAATATTCTAATATACAATGTCTTCTTGCTCTATTTAAAGTTCCTCCAGACTTTTTTCTTTCACTCCCAGTTAATAAAACTGTCCACCATTAATCAAATACAGCTCATATATTTAAATCTTAAAAATAAGCTAATTGGAAACATTTTGTAGGGATCAATATTCCCCCAATAAGATTGTTTTTAATCTATTCCACTTTTGTTGACTAGAGTTGGAAAAAGCATGAAGAGAAAACAGACGTATTATTATAAAAGAGGTTGTTTCAAAATTTTAGATTAAATGTTTCTAGCGAATCATGTTTTGTTAAGATTTAAACTAATAAAAAGAATAAAAACATACAGTACAGCCTACTGTGCGCATGCGCATAGACTGAATGCGTCATTGGACTCATTAAGGCGCCATCTTGTGGAGCGTTTCAGCCCTACAGCGCCATTCAGGATGTGCGCGAATCTGCTGATATTAATCGACGATTTAACTCAATTATGTAAACGTGCGTTTATGTGAATTATTACAAATATTAATTATTTTCAGTGGCTAATGAACAAAGAAATAATACATGATTTAGTTTTCTTCTTTGGCCGATGTGTCAGTATTATTCCCTTTCCTCGGCCTGCCGTCTCCTTTCAGTAGAATCAGCTAACGTGAGCTCATAGCAGTTTTAGGTAAAAGCGGTTCATGTGTTTCACAGCCGGCTCAGTTCGACTCTGAGCTACATGTCTGATCACTAGACTGAAGGTAAGTTTGTCCGCTTATTCTTCTATGTAAACCGCACGCGTTTGTTTGCTAAGAAAGCTAACCCGTTAGCGTGGTATGCTAATGTCCCGGTCAGTTAACGTTAGCTTCACGGCAGCAGGTGAAGGTGACTGAGGGTAACTGTGTGTACTGGGTAGCTTCTACGCTGGATCGGTTAGCCTTTAGTTATGTTAGCTATAAGCTAATAAACTGCTGTGCGTTTTCATGTTAGACTTTGAACCAGTCCTGTCCGCTAACAGAGAGAAGCGGTCACTAACTAGCCCTGATGGAGGACGGCTATGTGACACGGTCCTGTTCGGATAGCCGAGCGAAGCAGTCGTTTCGTATATTCGGCGTTAAAAAACTTAATTTATCATATGATTAATAGGAATATAAACCTACCTGAGGGCAGGTGAACTTACCGGCAACAGTTCAGGAGGATTTATGTCGATGTCAGGCGGCTTTAAAGTAACTAAAACACGACTTACTACCACGAAGCGCAGGTGAACTTCATTACATTCATTACAACCGGTGTAAAATCCAAGATGGCGCAGAAAGGGAACTTTCACTGCAGCTCACAGCAAAGTTACTTTGCAAATAAAGGTTTAACATACAAAGAATATGCTGTATACAATATGATGCAGTATTACTGATTAAACTACCAAACACTATAATAAGTAGTTAGAATTAGCTCTACTCTGAGCAGCAGCAGCATACTTAAATACATCAGTACTAACAATCAGAATCAGAAGAATCAGAATCAGATTTATTGCCAAGTAGGTTTTCACATACAAGGAATTTGCGTTGGTGAATTGGTGCATAATAAAGAAAAAGCAAGTATACAAATGTTAAATAGAGAATTTCACTGTAAACAATGTGAAGATATATAAATAAGTGAAATAAGGTGAAATTTCAAACAAAACACACTATACAATAATATGGATATGGAGAGCTATACAAGTTAGTGCAGGATGTGCAAAAATATTAGCTGAGGATGTNTTCATGGAAACGGTATTCCCTAATGGCAGTGGCCACTTTCAGCAAGATTATGCACTCTGACACACTGCAAAAATGGTTCAGGAATGGTTTGAGGAAGATGACAATCAGTTCAAGGTGTTGACTTGGCCTCCAAATTCCCCAGATCTCAATCCAATCAAGCATCTGTGGGATGTGCTGGACAAACAAGTCCGATCCATGGAGGCCCCACCTTGCAACTTACAGGACTTAAAGGATCTGCTGCTAACGTCTTGGTGTCAGATACCACAGCACACCTTCAGAGGTCTAGTGCAGTCCATGCCTCGACGGGTCAGGGTTGTTTTCAGAATCAGAATCAGAATCAAAATCTGGTTTATTGCCAAGTAGGTTTTCACATACAAGGAATTTGCGTTGGTGAATTGGTGCATAAATAAGTAAAGCAGAGAAAAATAGAATATGTACAGATATATAAAATAAGCCACTAAAAAGCAAGTACTGTAAAAAAGAGTCGAGGACACACATGTTAAATACAGAATTTAGCTGTAAGAAATTCGAAGAATTTGTAAAATAAAATAAGCTAAAATTTGAAAGAAAACAAACTGTACAATATAAATAACATGAATATGAAAAACTGAAATGTGCAAAAGTTTACAGTGTACAGTATAAAGCGTGTCTTGGGGCTTACATTAATATAACGTGTAGTGCCCTTGGGAGGGGGGGGGTTGTTATGTGGGTATTGGAGTCCGAGTCACTGGGGGGTCCCGGGCCTTGTTGATGAGGCCAGCTGCAGACGGGAAGAAACTATTCTTGTGGCGTGAGGTTTTGGTCCTGATGGACCGCAGCCTCCTGCTGGAAGGGAGTGTTTCAAAGAGTTTGTGTCCGGGGTGGGAGGGGTCAGCCACAATCTTTCCTGCATGCCTCAGGGTCCTGGCGGCGTAC
>LKNJ01001965.1:0-74454 GCA_002120245.1 Maccullochella peelii
GGGGGGGGCAGTGGAGACACATCTGGGAATCAGGTTGATTTCCTCTGTCGTCTGGCTGGACGAATACGGTTTGTAGTGATCCGTCTTCTCTCATGTTTTTGTTCAAAATATGTGCACCCCAAATACAGCAGGGCTTTGCTTATTCAAATGGGAGACCTCCTAAATGACCAGTTTGTCAAACAAGTCAGCTGATGTAAAAAAAAAAAAAAAAACATGTAGCAGGTGATATCCTTGTCAATGCAATCTCTTATTCTCTGTCTCTTATTTTGAGCATTTTCTCCTCCCAAAATATAATGAAACAAGAGGTTAATTATGAAACATGACATAGAAAAGAAAAACGCTGACCAATGAAATGTCAACATGTGTTATTTTTATGTACCACGCTGGGTCAGCCAGACACTAGCTAAAATATAAAAAGTATTAAAATGAAGTGATGAGAGAGATATATGGATGTGTTTCAATGGAGTTCGTGTCCATCTTATGGTCTAGTGATTTTATCCTCAATCATTCATGTTGATATGTCTCCTTTGATTTACTTTCCTCTGAGCAAGAGAAAGTCTACGGTGTCAAATAGTGCATCATAGTATGACTTATTATTTGAGTTCATAGAAAGCATTTATAATTTAAGATTATGTAATATAATTGTCATTGTGTTGCATTTCATAAACATGCAAAGCTTGTTTTCACCCGACCAAATTCCCAAGTGGCTACCACAATGAATTTGATTAGTAATGCCACATCCATCATCTGATTCACTCACGTATGAAAGGATCCATTCCAATGGCATTCCATATATCCACTTCCACTGAAATGTATAAATTGTTACTGCTTAATAAAATAGGTGAAATTGCTCCAAAGGGGCCTTAAACAGTGGTGGCTGCGAGGATATTCATGATTTACGCACACACAGTGAGAGGCCCAATGTAAACTTCAGCCATGCACATGCACAAACATCTACCCAGGGACATTTACCTTTCACCCTCATTGTCTCCATCTCATTGACACATGGCCATCAATTTCTGCTGCATCTCGCACTGGATCGTCTTTAAGGTCGATTTGATCCATCCAAGAGGTGGCCTGATGCACTGTCCCCCTCCTCTCTCCCTTTAAATTGCCTTCCCCAGGGGAGTGCTTGTGTTTGCTCCTGGCGAGGGCCTATGGCCACGCTGTTAATTTATTAGAGAGATAAAATGCTTTCGTGGGTTGTGTTGGACTGCAGCACACTGTATGCTCTTGGGGTGCTCAGTGATGAGGTGGCCCTTTTTATCTCTGCAACAATAAAGTGGAGCTTGTAAAAGCGATAGTTTGGCATTTTGGGAAATATTCTCATTCGCTTTCTGGTGTATAGTTAGACAAGACGATCAATACCACTCTCATATATGTCTAGTAAATATGAAGCCACAGCAGCCCATTAGCTTAGCTTAGCACAACGACTGGAAGCAGGGGGAAACAGCTAGCTTGGCTTAGTCCACAGGTAATGAAATCTGACCCCAGCAGTCTTTGAAGAATTTGAAGCTACAGCCTTTTAGCTTAGCTTCGCTTAGCTTAGCACAGACAGATAGAAGAGTGGTATCAATCTTCTCATCCAGCTCTCTGCAAGAAAACGAACAAGCACATTTCCCAAAATATCTTCCTATTCCTTTAAATGTTACCACTGCAAACTTCATTCAGACACAGAAACAACCTGAATATCAGATCACCTACATACTGAGATAACCTACTTTGACTTTACAGAATGTGGCACGTGTTTTGATAATTTAATGTGCACAGTTGTGCTCTAGTGAAGTCCTAGTAACTATAAAGGTGTCTGCATCCTCTCATTACAGTATACTGTATTTATGATTTACTTTGCAAACAGGCCCTATTAGAACAATTAATTGCAAAACTTTCTCTGGCCTGACTTAGGATTCTACGCTGCCAGATAACTTGTAAATGTCTATCATATGACAGCAAAACAAATTGTTTTGTCTAACAGCTGCTTCAGTGTCTGGGGTTTTATTGATACAAGATGGACTGCTGGCCCAGTTTTTTCTTTCCTTGGAAGACAAAGTGATAAAGTATTCCCATGAAATCATCATGCCTTGACCTCTGGGAGCTGTTGGGCTGTTGTGTCCCCAGTAACGAGACCTAGACAGCTGTGATTTCAGATTGCGGACTTTTCTATCGTGTTCAGTGCTATTGGACTGCAGAAAGCCCCTGCCACCTTATTGTGGTTCTTAAGTGTTGCGTCTTCAGGGAGCCATTGAGGGCCCCGGCTGCCAAATAGCAGCGAGAGAAGCCATTTGTCTTAGCCCGCTCATCTTTATCTGAGCACACCATCAACCTCCATGCAGGAAAATCAACCTGGAAAAGAGAATACGAAGTAGAAAAAAAAATCGTGAAATAAAGTGGATGACTGCTGTTTCTGTACGAAGCTGCCTGCTGACATTCATGGGCACAGAATTGGCATAATTTAACATTTAGATTTTAAGTCTGAACACCAGATTAAATGGCTTGTTAAGATGTACATTTTTGTAGCGCATGCAGAAGATCTAGTGAAAAAAAGACAACTGGTTCTGATCTTCCAGCCATATGGACCGTGTTATCACTTGTTAGAGCCTCGGTATGTTGGACGCTATGATCTTATTAGACGTGTTGACTGACAGATGTGATTTATTGATTTTATGTGCTGCATTTGTGTCTTTGTACTGCTGCTTAAACCTGGTTCACTGCAAGACCACTGAATGTGCCATAGGACCAGCAAAGTCAGTTAAATATACTGTAGTTGTGTTTTGGACAGAATAGTAAGTTAGCAACACATGCACACATGGTTAAAATCATCATACTTTTTTTAAATTGGAGCAGTTATTTACTATTGTTTCCACTGCATGCTCTTAACAGGCAGAAGTCAAATGACAAAAGGTCTGCACACTGTACTGATAGCTCCCATAAATTGAATTTAACAGAGCAATCTTTTGATCAGATTTAGGTGTTGTTTTTGGATGTGTGGACTCTGCACTCTAACACCTGATGAAGTAGTTTTGACCTCATCTCTAAAGTGTACTGCTATGATGCATTGTCTTCCTCAATCTTTTTATTTCTCATAATTGTCATCGTTCTCTGCTCTGCACTGTTTAGTAAAGCACATGCCATGAAAATAATCTCAAACACACATCACCAACTAATCTGTCTTTATACAATAAATTAGAATCCATCATATCCAAAACAAACCTCGACCTGTCAAACTCATCGGCCATCCTGCGCTCAATCCCTCAATATGACCTTTTCTTTTTCCTGCTAAACTATCAGAGGTAATAAAAGCTTGGAAGTCAGATGCTAAATGTGTTTAGTTTTTAATTATCACACTGATCCTCATGGCAAATAACAGTACCGATCAATAGAGGCTACTGGGAAATATTCCATTGTGAATGCATAGCGGGGATTATCGCCATCTCCATCATTGTCATTGCCAACGACAAAATCAAATTACTGCTGATGATGAGTGGACCACGCTGTGGGAGATGTGACACATGGATATGGGGAAATGCTGAGGATGCCACAGTGAGATCTTTGACTTTGTGATGCACTGTTTGTTCTTTTGTTCTCCGTTCAGTGTAGCAGATATAAAGATTTGTCTGTGTTTTCTTATTACCTGTCTTAGTTCAGATATAGAACTTTAACATAGAAAGGGTTATTGGGCTGAGGAAGTCCAGGACTTTGTTTTTTATCCTTAACAAAGTCTGATGTGTTTTTTTTCTTTTTAAGTGTGTTAGCATGTGGTCAGTAAACCAAACCAAGCCAAATAAAACCCTTCCACATACACAAGAAGATGGACAAAAAAGGATTATTTGAGAAATCAGACCTTCAGTTTAATGAGGCCCTAATGAGAACCGTCTTTACTATCTTTCATTGCACAGTGGTAGATGTGCTGTTTCGTTTTCAACACCAGTTTCACATCCCTGTCATCAGAAAAGAATATTTTTATTTAACAATTTTGTAAAACCCCTGATTACGTCCAGTGACAATTTGTTTTTATTTTCCAATGCCAACTTTTTAAAAATCACTTCTTCCTACAATACCAGCATGGCAACTGTGGTATGGTTAAGGTTAGGAAAAGATTGTAGTTGTGGCAAATCAACTATGGTTAGGCAGCTAGTTAAGGTTGGGGAAAGCTCATGGTTATGCTAGAAAGAAAAAAACAACAACCTGGTTTTTGACTTTACCAACAGAGTTATGGATTACTGTGATATCTGTTGTGTTAAGTGCTCATTACTGTTTGTGGTGTTCCTACACTGCACAGGGAAACCTTGGTAATCAAACACATAGGCGGGGTTTGCTGTGACATACTGTATTTTTCCTTGATCTCTATGTTAATGAAGATTTTGTAGATGGATTTACATCACTCTCTTCCTTCTCAGTGCACAGACCTCTTTATATTCTACTGGAATGTGCCGTAGGACTATTGAATGTGATAATTTGCCAACTCTGGTTTAATCTTCCTGCATTATATAGCGTTAGTCATACAGAAGCCAGCTGTGGTCAATAAAGTCTCAAAAATAACTCTGAGGGGTAAACCAACATCAAGTGTGCTTCTCCAAACATCAACCTCTTGCTGACCTTTTGCCTCTGTGACAAGAGACTAAGTAAACTGCACTTATGCTCTTACGAAGGTTTCTAAATGTTGCATGTGTGCCGAATGTTTCCTTTGCTAATCAAGCCCAGCTAGAGAAAACAAATGGCCTTTAATTTCAGCTTATGACTTGTGACTTGTGAGAGGTTACCACTCCAGTTCACCAAAAAGGACATTCCAGCAACTAAATAAGACGGTCTGTTTGTAATTTGTCCTCTCAAACTCAGACAGACTGGGTTATTTAGTGAACCAAGCTTCCCATGCAGTGCTATTGTTATGTGAACAGCTACTGCACTACATCAAAATTACTCCACGCCATGAAATCATCTCACTGCCATTTACACTTAAAAGCCACATGCTACTATGGAAATGTTAGAGTTGCATTTCCGTAAATATGTCGGCACAATGATTTTCCAGCTCAAGTCAAAAATATAGGTTATGAGACCCAATCACTTCCATCAATATCCTATAAAACCCTTCCCTCACCAGTTCAAGTGAGTCATAATAAGTCATAGAAATAAACAGTATAATTTGGTTTATTTTAGTTAACCCCAATCCTCTTGCAAGCATTCCAGTTAGTAGCTGCAAATAACATAATTATTAAAATTTAGGTAAACATGCTTCAGTCCCAGATGGGTGGGACTTGTGTCATCATTACAAATTAGATAAGCTGTTGATCAAAGCAAAACCTCTTACTTAAGTTAACAATTATTGGATGATATTATTTCACCCACGTTTCCACAGTGCTTATATGTCTCATCAGTGAACCTTGGATTTGTCTGGTTCCTCCTGTTTGTACAGGAAGTATGCACCACACCAAACCTGCCCGTCCCTTGAATAAACAACAGGTAATTATGGGACAATAGCCTGAAGCAAAGCCCTAAATATACAGTTAGTTTGAAGCAATTCTTTCAAGCTCCATATTCTCAGGCATACTCACTAAGCCCAAGAAAGTAGCAAAGAGATTCCTCTTTCCTGACTGAGTAATCCATTAATTTCTCATTCCCTCTTTGCATTGCCCAGTGGCATGTCTAGTCTCGGTGATTTCTTTTACCTCCAACAGAGCTTTGGGAAAACGAGAAACTCACCTTCTCATGCTGCCTTCGCCTTTAGCTACAGTCTGAGGTTATTCATATTAGGCAGGTCTAATCATCTACTGTACATACAAAACTGGGGTGGAGAAGGTGGTGCACAGTTCCAAACAATACTGGCCATACACAGGTCATCTGTGCCTGCCTGTATGCATAGAGTGAATGAAGAATTGGAAGAATTTTAAAATTACTTAAATCATTCGAAGTCCTCTGCTGCCTGTTAGAAATAGGCATCATTTGTTTAATACTTTGCCTAGCACAAAGATACATTATTCATGTACAAAGGGGTTTCTTAATCAAAATCAGTTACTCAGCTAGAAGTCTGGCTCTACCTTGTCTAATTTATAGTTGTTTTATAGGGCTCATACTATTCAGATTTCATTGAAAAATCTGGGTATTTTAATATACTGGCAAAAAGCCAATAATTCAACAATAAGGGTGAAAATAAGGTTTAAAAAATACCACTTGCAGCACAAACACTTCGTGGCTGAACCACTTATTGTTTCATTAAAGGGACTCTAGTGTCTAATAAGCAGCTCGTTTGCATTTTCTCCACATTCTTCGATTCACTTTTTTTACTGTAAACTGCAGTAAACAGTGTCCTCTTAAAGCGAAAACACAACAACTTTTGATACAGGAGTATAAAATTTGAGTGACTATCAATTTAAACTGGTTCCTTTTTAATAAATCTGACAATCTGTGGTGAGAAAAGTGGTTAAAAATGAAAAATATACATGCAGAGGAAGATGATTGTCATATGAATTACAGTCCACAGTGAATAATTAGCTTTTTTATGACAATATACAACAATGTGCATTTGCATGTTTATACAGTATGTTAATGATAACCTCTGGATGCAAGTTTAGGTTATGTTTCATTCAGAATAAATGTGCTCCAATAGAAGTTTGAAAGGAACATTAACTGAAGGTATAGAATAATGGCCATAACTCAGCCTTTTATACATTAATGTTGTCTGCCTCGAAGGGTCTCACTGCTCAAAGGAAACTAATAGCAGACCCCCCCCCCCGTGCATGACTGATCATGGAGTGGCTACAAAGTTTAAGAATTCACATTTTTCACAATTTACATGATGCTCGCACTGAAAGCCAAAAGTGCTGCATGTGTTGTGGCTTCATGCGAGCCAGTTTCGGGTTTTTGTCCTTCCCTGACCCGAAAAGTTTGGTCCACATCAAAGCCACGATACATCTGGTTCTGAGTAGAGGAAGAGGGCAGGTGGACACAAGAGGTCTTCATTTTAGCAGCGGGGGGATGTCAGAGGGTAGCGAGGGGTTAGTGGCAACACAGAAAGGTTCACCACACTTCAGGGAGATTAATCAGAGTTTAGAGGAACAGAATTGTCATTTCCTGGATGAGTGTTGGAAAATTAGTTTGGCTATAAATCTCAGTCGGTCCTGCCTCGTCCTGGCTTTTGTCAGGTTCATATAAATTGAGGTAACTACAGCCAAGTAATAATATTGAATTATACAATGGGCAGCTCCAGTTCAACAATCAAATTGGTGTACATTAAGAGATGTTAAAGGACAATTCCAGTGTGATGAGAGTTTTCTAAAACTGCCTTCCTGCAGACACTGAAGCTTTTCAGGGTTTTTGTTACATTGAGACGTTACAATTCTCTGCTGTCGTAGTTATTTATTAAAGTAAATAATTTGAATCAAATATTATAGTGAAACTGTGTCATTTACCAAAAGCTCTTCTAGCATGTTATATATGCAACAGTGATGTCTCCAATGAATGAGAACTTGCTGAAACTTAGTAGTACGTCATGAACAAACTACAAAAACTACAACAAACTCAGAAACACTAATTTATCAGATGGGCCAATGTCTTCCACTGGTATACAGTGCAGTTTCTATATGTATGGTTTACTGTATGTTTTACATTGTTTTGGCTCTACACCAGCACACTGGATTTCAAGTGAAACTATATGTGAACTATGTATGAGCTATGCCGTTGTTCACATCCATATTGGGTGAACAGACTCTTCGCCTTTTTTACCTTTGTGCACTATGTCTGAAAATATCCACAATTCTTATGTAGTTCTTCAGATGTGAAAACACCCTCAACTTAAAGGTCCTAAACATCTTATTTTATCAGTCAGCTTCTTACTGTGAGCAATGGGGTCTTATATGAACACACAACTTTCTGCCAAAGTCAGTTTCGGTGATTTCACGACATGTGTTTTTGTTTGTGCTTTTTTAATGTTTTGATGTGGGTGGGTCTTTCCTGGAAAATGTTGATATCATGTACTTCTGAGCCCAAATTTATGATTTAACAATATTTCAAAATCTGATGACAGTTTTATATTTGTTTTATGTCACAAGCTTATGGTGCCAGGCCACGGTCTATCAAATCTCATCTGACCACACACACTTCCCGATGAAGCAGATTAGCTGAATTTTTGAGTGTTAAACTCTTAATAAATCATTTATAAGGATGTGTTTTTTTCACTTTAACTTTGACTGTTGCTTATTTAGTTATACATATTTAATGTTATAAAGAAAACCCTTTTCAGGGGCTTTAAAGCTGAAAGTCAGCAACCTCATAGTCATTGTTTCATTTCAGATACAATGTGATCTCAACTGTCCAAATACTTACTGACTGCACTGTAGCCACTACTACTGTTTTGGTTATAAATACAATTTCTTATGGGAAATTAAGCATTTACTTTCAGGAATCCAAGAGGTCTACACAGAGATGTACCGTATGCCCATGGCCCAACTTTGATGTATTGACAGACAGTGGATGCACATTTATTAACAAGACTTAACAAGGTTCAGACTTAAACATGCAGAAAACTAGCAACAAAACAAAGTGACACACTCTTTTCCTACTTCCTGAAGACCATCCTTTCAACACAGTGAAGTGACAAGTGCATTAATAAATCATTATCCAGGGAAATTGGGATTTTGTGCATTAATACTTATAAGACAGAGATAAAGTAGGAGACATGTAAAAGATGGTAACACTCAGAAAAAGGTTAAAGAGAGAGACAGAGTGCGTGTCCATGTGTATGTGTCAGCACACATAACCTCTGCAACCACAGCCAAGTCATCCTGCGGAAGATTGCTGGCAGGCCTGGGGTCAGGGGTCACCCCTCTGAGGGAATTGTCCCTTTAAAAGGTTATCTGGGCCTCAGTTTGGTGCTGTGATGTGATTTCAGTTTGTAATTGTGTGTGATTGAAATAATATATAATATCAAACAAGCTCTGAAGGTCATCTTTTTCCCATGGTTCCACGTTTTTTTCTCCACTGAGAAGAATTCTCAAAATGTATGACGTGTCTGGCAAAACCATTAGCAAGCAGCGCTAAAAAAAAGAAAACATAACTCCAGTAATTCAAGACATGCAAAGGAGTATGAAATCTTCTGCTGCAGCAAAAGACACAACATACCATCCCCCTTATCTGAAATGTAAATATACTTATGACAAGGCATTATGTGTACAGTTTCTCCTCAGCTGTGAAAATCCCAAATCATTTAAATGAAAAAAGGACATTCATTTCTTTGTTCTTCGCCTTTTCTTCCATTGTCTGTTTGTTGGTTATTCCTGATTAGAAAGGATCTCCATCTGCCTGTCTGGAGCTCGTAAGCCCGCTCAGATCTCTGCTTCTTGTTGGGCGAAAGCTCAGCTAAATCCGTGCAAGCCTAATGTTTATCCGATGTGAAAATAATTACTCAAAAGTGTTTTTCTTAATCCAGATAATTAGAGCACGAAAAGGAAGATCAGTGTCACTGTATATCACGGGGGCCTGGCGATTGACTTCCTGGTCGCTGTAAGTTTCAGGTGAAGATGGGAGCGGATAAAGGTTAGATTAGGCCTAATCCAGAGCAGCAGCAGCCCTTAATCTGTTATGATACAAGGATGATCACTTAAAAAGGTCTGGATCCAGGGCTCTGCCTCCTGGTTGGGCGAGAGAAGGCTCGACTGGGACCCGTCTTAAAACCTGCTTAGCGGCACGGTGGCGCCAGCAGCTGTGAGCACTTGTGGACGGCTGTGGTTAGAGAGCAAGAGAAGGAAAGAAAGAGAGAGACAGAAACAGAGGAAGACATCTCAATATCGTCCCATGCATGGGTTTCCCCATCGAGGGCGGATAGGGCTTAGGGGGGAAACCTGTTGTTGGCCAGTAATCTCAAGATCAACAAGCAGGTTTGAGTCCAGGGCTATGATTTCACTGTGGCACATCAGGGATCTGCAAAATGAAGCCCAGAGTGGCATTAAGGGCCCAAATGGAAAACATCTCATCATATTAGAGCCAGGGAGGCAGGAGACTAGCGACCCGGTGATATTGGACGGAACGGGAATTCAGTCATCACTCCAGATCGTATTACCAAACTCCACTGGGATAGGAGTGCGAGCAAAGGGGGGATTAGGCGAGAAAATCTGCGTGGCTTGGTGAATTAGGGTTGGAAAAGACTGCAGGATGGCATGTAGCGCGGCTGGCATCTTTGAGATGCTGAACTAGATGGCGTGGATGCACGTGCCAAGAAGGGCAGTGATGTGGATATAGTGACACATAAAATCTTCAGATGTTTTTTTTTAAATGTATCAAGTGGAATGGCAGGGTGGAAAAAAAATGTGTAGAGGAAGACACACATGGACACAATTTATCATTGATGTCTTATTTAGATATGATTCTGCAGAAACAAAGAATATCTTGGTAGAAAAGGTGAAACATGTCACTGAAATTCAAAGTATTATCTGTCTTTCCTTACAGAGGAATCTTTTTGGAACATGCTGAGTCCAAAAATATAAAGGACATATTTTAGACCAAGAACAAATAAGGCGCTAAGTGTAAAAAAAACCTGAAACAAAAGAAGAACAAAAGAAATGCTTTTTGTCTTGAGTACACTAAAACTAATTTCCAGTGTCTTTTATTGATACAGAAATAACAACGTATTGAATGAGCATCACTTTTCGCAGGTTATTGGATATTGGAGTATCACCAGTAATTAGTTGCATATTTACCAGGCTGTTTTATATGATAAGAAGCAGATGGAATCAATTTACGCATATGTTTATTGACTTTCTCTTTTTTTTTGCCAGCCTATTGATTGGTACAGAAATAACTCAACACCCAGTTGCCTAAAAGAGCTTCATTACCTCATTTGCTGTGTTTTAACAACGTGACAGTTGAAATGCCATTTTGTTTTCCGACTGAAAATCCTACTGATGGCTCTCACACAAGACGACACACTGGTGTTTGTTTTGTTGCCACCAAACTGGACTAATAGTTGGTAGCTATTGATTATTGGCGATTGGGATGTGACAGATCCATCAGCTGAGGATGACATTCAGATCAAAGTTAAACAAGCTGATGAATTCTCTAACTTGTGCTTTAATCACCCAATATATATTCACTAATATGAGTTGGTGTCACATACTATTCAAATGATTACCCTCTGATTATTGGTGTCATATTATATGTGCAACCTGTGGTGCTACACAGATGCAGCATTGAGTGTCATCATCATATTCCAGTGGGATGTGATGGACATAGGGACTACAATCAGCATCTGAATCACTTTCATTGCCAGTGCAATGAAAGAACAAGAATGTGTCTGGGTGACACTGGTGCAACTTTCATAATAACACAGCACATAATGTCACACATACAGTAATTAAAGGGAAACACTATGTCACTCATATCTCCATAATATCATCTTTGTAGCAACTGATTATACTAATCAAAAGGCTTGAATTAAGCTTGACCTCTGTGCATTTATGAGCTCAATCATGTCAACTTTCAGTTTAGGTTTGAATGTCTAAATGGACAAAACTGGAGTTCCAAGGTTGGAGTTCCAAAAACAAAGACATGCCGTAAAAAAATGAGAAAAATTGTTTCTTTTAAATAATGAAATATTTTTTTTGGAGAAGTACGTTACAGGTCAGGGTACCGTCTCGGTTTGTGTGGGAAGCAGCAGGAGAAGGACCCAAACGCAGACAGAGGAGGCTCAAAGTAGTTTCAGGGTATATTTTAATGCTTACTTGTGCAGGTAGGCAGACAAACCAGAAGGTAAGTCCATGTACAAGAAATTACAAGAACACTAGAAAAGAACACTAGAAAAGCACAAAAAGCACAGAACACACATCTCAACACAAGACAATGGACCAACAAGACACAAAAGACAGGGACCGGTATAAATAGGGAAAGGCTAATGAAGGAAATCAAACACAGGTGAGTAATGGGGAACAGGTGAAGACACTCAAGGCAGAGACATGAGGGCGGGAACACAGTGGAAACAGGAGACACATATTTTTTCTTTTTCCTTTTTTGTTTTAATTTGACAATAGGATTTGACCTGTTTCAAAGGCCTTGGGAGCATGCAACCCACCCAGCAGAAATACAGTAAGAAACCATGACTGTATAAATGTAAATTGCACTGCCATTCTCTTTGAACTGTTGATGGTGGCCCCTGCTTTGTTTAAGAGAGCATAGGAAGTGACATGACATCTAATAATAGACTGAATGAATGCCAACATTTCACTGAACCACAGGGTGCGATACCTAAATTTTACGGTGTGAGACTGTACACAACCGGCGTGAGTAGCCTCTCCAAAGTGGTCATAATAGAGGGATTAAGTCCCTCAATATCCTCTTATTTCCTGGAGGACATAGATATACTTTTTGTGGCACTAAGGTAATTTTCTGTAATTAGGAATCTAATCAAAGCATGCTAAACCAGGCTTCTAATAAACACATGAGCTGCTGCTGACAGAGGACGGGGAGCTGTTGGGTTACGTGCGTGTTATTAGATTCCTGCATGTAATAAAAAAAGGGCAAGAGGATGATGATGAGGAAACATGTCACTGTCATGTACCAAGTAGTATTTTTCTGAAGAAATGATTTTAAAATAAGCAGATATAACATGTAACATGTGTTAACCGGAATGTAACATTAGTCTTCCTACTACACTTTCATATAATAATTGTGACTGTAAATACAACTTGTTTTTTTTATAATGTTTATACTGTAGATATAAGCACTGAAACTAAAAAAATTATAAGAAATAAGAAGAATAAGAAGGAAATAAGAAAATAATAAGTGCAGAGTTTGATATAGCAGGACAAACAGTTGCATTTTTGACAAATCTCTTGACTCTGACATGAAATATTTAATAAATCAAGTTATAAATAAATATTATTGCTGCCAGTCAAATGCTAAACATGTGCAAAGGTTAGGCAAGCATTTGCCACATTGTTTATGCCAGATTATTGCCAATCTTTTGTAAGAATCTTCATAATGGAGTCTGATTATATTCAGGCTACTTCTTGCTGATTTACCGAAGTGACTCTGGTGAGCACAGGAGGGCATGTGCAATCTCTTTTGTCTGGATATAAAAGAATAAATATTCTGCTAAATCCAGAGTGCTCGCAGGGCCGGGCTAAAGCTGCCGCTCAGTATTCACCGCTGTGTCTCTCTTTGCTCTTTGGTTCCACCATCCTGGAACTTTCCTCCCTTTTGCCTCTATTGCAGCGAGATGGAGCAAGGGAGGGGAGAGGACGGCGAGGGAGGGAGGGAGGAAAATGAATTGGGGTTGGCGTTTGATGTGTTGATTGGGAGAGGAGTGAGGACAGCAGCTGCACTCAGAACCCTCCCCGGGGAGAGCAGGCTTGATAGCTAAATGAAGACCTCTAGTGCTTTCTTGTTAGCCAAGATGGATCCTGCACACAGATGAAGCACAATTAGTCAATGGTGGCGGCTTTAGGTGTCCACCGATCACAAGGCACAAGTCAGTGCTTCTCAGGGGCGAAGGTATTGGCAGTTAGTGCCCCGGGCTGTGTCCTAGCCCCGCTGGCCTTTTCGGGCCTCTTTACCACTACAGAGGAGCGAGCAGAAATCCCGAGCCGAGAGGGGCTGCAAATATCTCTCGTCAAATGATCCCTCTGGCATTTGGGATACAGCTGTGCACATCTGATTAGAGCGAGGCGGGCATGGTCCAGTTTGGCTAAGAAGTGCTTTCTCTTAGATCTCGAAGGCTTTCTCATCTGACACATAAAAAAGGAAAAATTCTCAGTAGAGTTGCAGTTTGCCCATCAGTCAGCTATTAAATCCCTCATGTCTGTGTGAGCCCACTGGCATACTGACAAGAGAGAACTGATTGCTGCTCTATCTTATGTTTAAGAGAAGCCCAATTTGTACTCTGTATCAAGTCACTTGGAAATAAACCTCATCTTTGGCTGTCAGAGTACTACTTCTTCTTGTTGCTATTCAGCATCATATTTCTTTGTTGCTACTTTTCCATATTTTGCCTCCCAGACAAAACAAACCAGACCAGCCATTTGAAACTCTAACAAAACATGTTTGCTTTTTGTCGGCGTTCTACCGGTGCTCCATCCCCTCGGCATGTCCTCCTACCTTCGGCTGCCGCTGCTAATGCCACTGGAGCAATGCAACATGGGGAAGTTTGTGCCACTGCATGATGAAGCATTCTATTTATATTAAAATGAGGGAGCTCCTCTGGGAGATATAGAGGAGAATGGAACAACAAACATGGAGCTTTAGAGGTGAAGGCAAGTGTGGGGGGACCAGTGACAGCAAAATGGCAACTCCTCCATAAAAAGTGGCCCTAAGGACCTTAGGAAGAGTTATAATTTGAACGGTGGCATCTAGGAGGGCCTTGTGGGTGTAGTGCATACACTCTGCACTTTGCCATAAAACAACACCCACGGTAATAAAGTAAACCCCTTAAATCCACAGACCACACCACACTATCCCCCTAAGTTGGTCTTACTTGTTCCTTTTTTTTTTACTGTTAATGCATTGACCAATGGTGTCGTAGCATCAGATTGTTGAGTGTTTGTCTGTTTGTTGTAGTACTTGTCAAAGCCTGTATTTGTTAGTATATTGACTACTGTCATTCATGTTTTTCTCCCCAAGACAAATTACACCTGAAAGGATTGTGTGGAGGTGAGAAACTATTGCACTGTGTCATCTTTCAATGACGTTATTATTGTAGTGTGTTATAGTTTAATTGTGGTTCATTTTAAATCATATATAAAGCAGTTTGGATAACATAAATGCGGGGAGATATAGAGATAGATAGAGGGATAGATATAGATAAATAAATAAATGCACAAAATAAAACATAGATAGATTCAATGCCATATATCGATGATCAGTGGAATTGTATTGCAATAATAGAAACATTTCGTGTCAATGTTTTACCAAATTCTGTAGTCCGAAGTAATTATTCTGATTTTTTTTAAGTTCTAGTTTTACATGTGTTAACAGGTTTGTTTGATGTAATGCATGATAACAAAGCTTGATATATATTAAAAGTGGAAAAATACTCCTTTGTGATATAGATTTTAACCATTTTTGCGTGGCTGGATGGATGGATGTATAACACTCCATTTTTTTTTATTGTTGACAGTTTTATAATGATTTTTAAGAGGGCTTGTATCAGTATTGCACATCAATGTAACAGGGGCTAGTGACAAAAAAGACCATTCCTCACAACAACTTGCCCTAATAACCTATATTATCGTTCAGCCATGGTAATAAAGGCCAGTGGGCAATAACAGCTGGGTTTTCCTCTTTCTCACCAAGAGGCTGGCGAGAGTGGAGGAGAATGGACCCTGGCCCTGCAGTCTGTCTAGTTAATTAAGCTCAGGGGTGAAGGTGTTATTTGTGGGAAAGAATCCAATTATTTTGCCTCTCCACTCCCGAAGAAGAGAGGGGTTTGTGTGGTGATGATGATGAAGATGATGATGATACCACTCAGAGGCAAGATAGCCACTTCATGACTTAAGGAGTTCATTCTTTGCGTCCCCCCCCCCCCAGTCCCTTCCCCGGATTAGCCAGTTCCCGTATGTAACCCCTTGCCTTTTAACAGAAACGGTGATATTTCATTTGGTGAAGTGCAAATGTGATTGTTACTGCCTCAGAAAACACCAGAAAATTCAAAATTGTATGTTTCTGGTGGGAAATTCTTGGGATGAATTAAAAAAGAGTACCCCTGTTCATTGTAGCTTCAAAGGCAAAGGGGCTTATATGAAACAAAAGAACCAATTAAAATCTGTGAAACCTTAATTACTACTTTAACATCTAAAAACAGACTGCTATATCCCTGTCCGCCTCATGTAATGGATGGCCTTGTTTGAACACAGATTTTTGTATTTCTCCATGCAATTAATGGCCTTAGGTAGGGATCAGTGAACGCTACTCTGAAAGAACCAACTTTCCAACAGCTATTTTTCGAGAAATGTCTTTCTTAAGGAGCACTTCAAACTATGTTTCAAAGCATTGATTACACATAATATCTTCGTGAGATAAAATACAATAAAATCAAAAAATATTTATTTTGATTGCCCAAACTCAAATTTCACATGTGTATTAAAGTGATAAACCACAACATTCCTGTGTTTTTATTGTTTTATTTGGTGATATATTTGGTGCTAAGCAGTCATTGCTGTGTTGTTTTTGCACTGCAGTACCCAGGGATCACTAGGCAAACAAACCATGTGGCCACCACTGGCATTTATTTATTTGTATTTTGTAGTCTGTGCTCTTTTTCTCTGTCTGGTTGAGTGTGGTAGCTATCACTGTTCATGCTAACAACACTGTTCTTTTTGCTATCTCTCCCGATTGTAGCAATTTCTGCTGCTTCCAGAAACATAAAAGTCCCCACTTTCCCCTGGAAAGACAGAGACACCGGGTGTTAAGATCAGCAAGTGTTTTAATAATTTGGACATATTGGGTCAATTCTGTACCAGGAGTCAATTCAAAGTCTGGTGAAGCTGCCTTTAGCTTTTATGCTCCTAGTTGGTGGAGCCCTCCTGATATAGAACCGCTTTCCAGTGGAGGAATTCAAATAGTCAACTTTGCTGTTGTGTGGGGACGGAAGCCTTTTGCTTTTTTGATAACTCAAACCAAGGGCTTGTCATGTGTTTGTAAGTTCAAACATATTTGAAAGATGCAATGTACTTATTGTTAAAGCAAGGGAGAGCCAGCCTCCACTTGCAGGTTAATGAGAAAGGATTGTATAAAGGGAAGGGATGTGGCTAGAGAGGCAGTTATACCACAAACAAGCTGCCCAAACATGTAGAACTGGCAGCACATAGTAAGAACAAACTACTGAAGATAATAATTTGATTCAATGTTGCCATGCAGTCTATATTTGGGCTAAATGTGAACCAAAAAGGATTAGTGGGCTAAGTTTGGACTAAATCAGACGGAATAAACTGAGTCAAATCTTCAATGTCTTTTTTTGGGGGCTAAATAACGACAGGTCGACCTGATTTAGCCCCAAAAAATAACGTCCATGGACGTCAGATTTTAAAATTCAATTCAATTCAGTTTTATTTATATAGCGCCATATCATAACAAAGTTATCTCAGGCACTTTTTCATATAGAGCAGGTCTAGACCGAGTCTATAGCAGCCTCAAAATTGTTCTTTTTCATGTTCTTATGTTTCTAATAATCAATATTGCATCTTAATGATTGAATAGTTTGTATGTTTGATTTCTTGTGCGCTGCTTGTGATCAGTCAGTTTTGAATTGGTCTCCTTAATGACTTTAAATGAAATATGGACGTGTTTCTTTCTTTCTTTGTTTTTACTGTGGGTTAAACCTAGAGTTCATTTAGTTTCCCTTTTATATAAAATGTGCTTTTAAAAAAAAAAGCTTTTGCTTGGAGAGCAGCACTTTGGAATGTATTTATATAAAAATGTGACTGACTATAACTTTAACTACAGTTATTCAAATGTGTTCAATAAATATTAATCACAACCAGTGTATTGTAAAAGAATCAAAGCACTTTAAACTCAAAAATCACTAAATTTCTGCTTATTTTTAGTACAACACAATAATCTTGTGTTTTGAGGCCCTTGTGTAATATCACGCTGAGAAATGTATCTACCTGTCACATGTGACACGTTTTCCTAATTGGAATTTTGCCTGAACAAACCTGAGCCTGTTTGATGGGACTGTTTGTGTGTGTTCTTGTGCACGTACACAGACACACCATATCATTTCATGTCTCCACTGGGAGAGGCAGGGCCCCTAATCTGTGCCCGGGAGAGCTCACCCTGTTCTCCCCTCCTGAACTTTGTCTCAGTGTGGGTCACCTTGCCGGGGGCCACAGGGGAGAGGCTGCCTCAGCCAAGCCCTAATCCTGGGGAGTCGATAGATGCTAGCATGGCTGCAGGCCTCAGCTCTGCACAAGCGCCCCAGAGAGAGCTGCTCATTTCAATAAATGTAAAGTGATGCTGTCCACAAGCAAACATGAAAGCCACACACACATATGTCATTACACGTGCACACACATACCCACACATTATAGCCAGAGCTCATATGTACGCAGATGGAGAATTGGTTGTCCTCGGGGCAAAATATGGAGGAGTGATCCGGTGATGTAGTTAAATGACAGGCAAGCGAGTGGAACATTTGCTCGCTTGATGCTGTCGATGCGTCGCTGCTGCCCCGATAAGACCTTATTTACATTTGTCAGGGAGGAATTGATTTCTTTTTTGCCCTTTACAGACTGCTCAAACTGCCGAGTGGATGGGAGCTGTGTCGCACGCCTCCGATAAAGCCAAGAACGTCTGTCAAAAGTCTTGGTTATAAAACCCTGACAACTTTAACTTACAAAAAATAAAAATAAAACAAGCCTGAAAATGTAAAGAAAATCTGGACTTCTCTCACATTTTATTTCTTACATACTGTCACATATGTGGCCACACAAGCCTACAACCTTCACCTTTATGTGTGTGACAGGGACATATGTTGATGTTAACCCCCTGTGGAGAGGACGCTGGTGCAATATCTGTTTGCGTTTGTGTGGATGTACACCCTTGATATGTGTGTGTGTGTGTGTGTGTGTGCACGTAGACTCATGTGTTCCCATGTATCCTGTGTGTATGTATACGTGTCTGTGTGTGTGTGTGTGTGTGTGTGTGCAGGGGTGTTAGGCAGAAGGGGACACAATGAAATGGGTGGCTGAGCGGGCGCCTCCCACCATTAAAGCACTAAATGGGTAGCCGGAGGTCCCAGTGAGTGTGTGAATGAGGAGAGTTCTCCTGGGAGGTTAAGGTCAGCGGGTTTCTGATGGGACTGTATGATTAAGGTCAGACCCGGCTACTAATGTGACTGTGTGTGGCGTCGAGATGGATGCCAAACTCTTAGGGGTTAAGTTTATGATTTTTTCAACGGGCCAAGGTTAAAATCAGACACCAAAAAAGAAAACACAGTAATGTAATAGTCAGAAGTGAGCTGTTTGTTGTAGATGAGGAAGAAGAAGGGATAACAGTGTAACAGTCTTTAATGACATTCAGCACTGCTTCCATGTGCTTGTCCTTGTGTTCATGCATACTGAACATTGTATAAAAATATGAAAAGAAGCTATCTGTTACTTTGCGTTAAATCATTTTATAGGAAATGCATAAGCAACAGCTCTGTTTAGGTGTTACAGTTCTTTTTGCAGCATGAAGACTCCACAGATGTAACTGTTTTTGCCAATGCATGTACACACTTGAAACACGGGGGAACTACATGTTTTTGGCATTTATAAAAAAAACAAAAACAGAACTTACAGGTTCAGTTAGGACTGTTTTTATCACCAATTCATCCATCCATTATTATTATTTTAATGTATCAATTAATTGTTTAGTAAAGTGTTTGGACATTGATTGACATCTTCCGTGGATCCATATTCTTACCTAATATTGTCATTCTGTTTCTCCAGATTGTCATTTTACTATTGTTGTTTCTGTCTACTCTGTACACATCTATTGCATGACTGTCCAACCTGGAAGAGGGATCCTCCTGTGCTGCTCTTGCTGAGGTTTATTAATTTTTCCCAGTTTTTTTGTTTTATTTTCCCTCCTCCAAATCAAGGATCTAATCATAGAGGGTGTTGTATATGCAGTACAGATTGTAAAGCCCTTTGTTGCCAATTTGTGATTTGGGGCTGCAGAGAAAAGCAACCAGTCCTCACATGTTTGGCATTTTGTGCTTAAACCATAAATGGGTTATCAAAATTGTGGTTGATATATTTTCTGTAGATCAACTAATTGGTTAATCATTTCAGGTTCACCTGTACTTTCCTGGAAACCTTCAGGACTTGCAGCACATTTTGGAAAGAGAACACTCTTTATTTTCGATTTGAATGTTCTGCAAACCCATGATGACGCAGTGACAGCGTGGGGATGAAAAATGTCATCTCAAGGCTGGAGGTAACGTCAGGTTGTTAGCAGATCTGGCTGTCGCTGCACTCCATAAAATTTTAACGAGATCTAAACAATGCAATGATATTTTGACAGGTCCAAGAGGGTCACTGCCAATGATACTATCATTAAAACATCATCACAGGATAATGACATTCCCCACGGTCTTCACCTACAGCCAATCCGGTGTAGATGTCTGGCTGGACTGACTGACAGATACACAGGCAAATAGATAAATCTGACCTCTAGTACTAAGGGTATTTCACTTATAGCTTCCAGACGGGCCCTGCACCAAAAAAGTGTTTATTAACAAACCCTGTAAAAAAATAAATTAGAAGTGGCCCTCCCTGCCTATCTCCTTCGAATCAAACTCTAAAAGATTATTCCACATAATTATACTAAAGGGCAATTGGTTGATATGTGGCAGGGTCGGAGGTCGTGGCCTGGTATAAGCAATCTGTAGGCTTTGGTTGGCAGGCGTTAATACGCAACCAGGCGTCAGCCTCTAACCCTATTCCCCAGGCTGATTGCTACCTGTCACCTCCCTTCAACTCATGTAAATTGCATCTGCTTTCTGCAGGAAGGGGGGGTGGGGGTGAGGATGGGGATATGTGGATTTTCAGCGGAGTATGTGTGTATGCATTTGTGAATACATGCCTCCCTGTGTGTGTGTGTGTGTGTGTGTGTGTGTGTGTGTGTGTAAGTTGGGGCATGTGTCCACTCTCCACCAGTGGCGTCCTGCTGCTGTGGGGCGGTAATGGCTTCTCAGGGCAATCAGAAGAAGACACTTTCTTGACTCATCTCCTCTAATGGTGTGTCCTCCTCAGGCTAAAATTGAACAGTCCCGACGTGGCCTAAGGCAGCCCGATGAAAATTCAATAATTCGTCTCGGTCAATGTCGTGTCATTTTTCTTTTTTTGGGAGATGATGGGTGGTGTAATTACGCTGCACTAACATGACGTCTGGACAGGGCTGTGTGTTAGTGTGTCAGTGTGGTGGTGGTGTACAAGTTTCTCAGTGATACCCGCAGCGCCGTAGTTTGGGAGGGGGCATCTCACCTTGATGCACCCATCCATCTGATACCAGGGCCTGTTCAACCTGGTGAAACTACAGCACTGCTCAGATTAGATAAGCAGGCCAGTAACATGAGTAACAATTTCTGGTTCTGCGAGGTGTTAGCTGATTGCATAGTTTGTGTGAGCACTGCAGTTAGCCATAGCACCAAATTGACATATTGTGAATATGACAATTTATTGCTATACCTTAAGTAATATAAAGTGATAAAAAGTGGGTCAAGGATTCATCTACAATACTAGTTTGGAGTAAAATTTTAGAAGACTGGCTACTAATTTTATGATGCTTTAAGTTATTAGTAGACACAGAGTCATGGTTGACATGGTTGATAAGCTAGCTAGAGATGAAGTGGTTGTCATTCTATATTTTTTGCAGAGCATAAACATCAACTTTCCATCTCTGAACGTATGAACAAAACAAATACAAGCCCAGAGAAAGATTATTCACTGCTCATCAACTAAAGATGTTGTCCCAAAATAAAATTTAACTTGGTAAATACAGAACAAAAATTATGTTTATTTTAAAAATCTGCTTACTGTAGGTAGCTGCAGTCTATGTAATATGTTGTTTTAACGGATTAGTATGGAGTAACATTTTTAAAAGTAAGTCTAATTCATGATGCCAGTAGTAATAATATATTACTCAAAGTAATTCACCCTTTTTCTAGTCATTGTGGTTATTATGGTTTAAATACATATAGTTTAATGCTAAATAAGAAAATCAGTGCGTAATTAGCATCCATTTGACTGGGGAACTGTTTCAGGTTGAGTCCTCTATATTGAATCACTCCCCAAAATATATATAAATATAATTTATGTGTCTTCTTCCTTATATCAAGAAAGCAGACATATACATTTGTCACAAAATAATGAAGTGTACACTATGTATGGTTTATAAATTCATATTGATTTTTTTTTCTCCAATGTCAAACACAAGTGTTTCATTTTCAGAAAAAAAAGAAAGCGAGAGCAAATACATTAGAAATGGAGAATGGCTGTGACAGGGCCGCCCCAGTGGTGGTGGGTTGAGGCAGAGATGAAGTGCGGGGCCCCTGTTTGGCTCTGTCAGTTTTTATATGACATTATTATTCTCTGGGTAATAAATTCTGGCATGTTAAGATCTCCGACAACAACGACATAAAATTCAATCAATGACGCCTCCTTTTCCCACCTCGACTCTTAGCCCAGCAGCTCGGCCCGCTGATAGTTCCTAAATCAAAGCCAATGGGATTCTGCATAATTGTGCAGCAGCAGTGGCCCGGCGTCGGGTCACGAGTGGTGGCTGCGCGGCTTTATGGAGTTAATGTGAATGGCGGTATAAAACATAAAACACTACAGCGCTGACATATTGCCAAACAGGGTCCATGTTTATTTATAACTGCTGTGTGCCTGCGTGGAAGTGGTGGTCCATCACACTGCTGCTGTTGGGCCAAAGATACTTCTCCAAAAAATTTGAGGGTTTTTTTTCTGAAATGAAAAAGTGAATTTTAAAGTTGTACAACAGGTTTGTGGGGCCAAAGAATCCCAAAACCCCTGAAACACATAATGAGCATGTGGACTTTTACTTTAAACATAAAAAATGTTGGTGTGTTCTTTTACAGATGTAATGTTCTTTTATTCATCTGCTGCTGCAGCTACAGTACCTATAAATAGCATTCACAGCCCTTTGAGGTTCTCATGTTTTCTGATCTTACAATGCTGAATGAAAGTAGGTTTAATGTGGCTTTTTTAGAGTGTTCCTTTGTCTTCGTGATCCGTTTTAGGCCCTGTATGAGACAGATTTCTGTTCTCTCTGGCTGTGTTTCCTGGGGACATTTTCGGATGCATACAGTGCCAATTGTTAAAATCACCCATATTTTGTTCATAAATGCAATAGTGTCATTTTTAAGGACATGCCCATGTTCAGAATTTACTATAATGCATTTCTGGTGTCTATCTATGTTGTCACTTACTTGTGATGATTCAATACTGCAGGATATGATATATCTACTAAACCGTACATACAGTATATATCACATTGAAACATAGAATAACAAATTATGTTTTCTTTCCCCCAAATCACTGTGAAAAAAAACCAAACAATTTATTTGTGTGTTTAACTATGCGTTTGTGTATGCATGTTTGTGCTCTGAGATGCACCTCTTCTCCATCTGCATGTGGCTGCTTGTCTGCCTGCTGATTGCTTTGATTGATCATTATCTGATGGCCTCTTAATTAGAATGCTAATGAGGAGGAGGTTTTCTGCGTGGCCCGTCTCCTCTTCCGTGCCTTGTCTCTGAAATGAGGCGTAATGGAAATGCAGTAATGGAAATGACATGGGCGATGTGGGATGGATGATCCCCCAGTTAATAATTCCAATCTGTTAATCAATGGCCTGGTCGATTGGCTGCTACAAAGTGCGGCGACACAAAACCACAAAACCACTTGGTGTCAGCACCCTGGGTGAAGGGGATTGTGGGAGATGACAGTGATCGGGTTGTGGCTGATCTAGTAGATTAGAAGGTGTGTCTGACAGGTTTTTTTTCCCCAGCAAGGCGCACAATATTATTCATTTCTGTTGCCTTTAATATCTGTAAATAACAGTGTTCAGAAATAGATTTAGCATGTACATTTGTAATTACTGTATATAGCAAATATTACATTGTTCACCTAATATACTGAGACTTTGCAGCTCTGTTCACAAGGTTAGATGAACATTGAAATAAATCCTTTTTTCTTTTTTTTTCAGGTGATGGTTGTGGGGCACTGGGGGTGGGTTTGTTTGAGATCAGCGCGTGGAAAGAAAACGTATTAACAGCATAATAACAAAAGATTATGTTCATCTGGGGCGAGGCCCTCCGTTTTCTCGCCCGGCGCTGACTGTGAAGTCTTTATTCTGTGAGTCGGCGGCATGCTGCACCCTTAAAAAGGTTATTATGTTCCCTCACTGTGGCAGCACCGGCCCACGGAGCTCCGATATTGTGACGGGGGTCGCCTGTACCACATTAGAGCCAATAAATGTGCGTTGGCACTTCCTCAATTTAAAGTAAAGCCCCCTTTCCCTTCTACCTCCCTTCTTCATTCCTAATAGGGTATTCCAGCAACGCATCTAATAAGTTGTGGGATATCTGCTGTGGGATAGGGCTGAATATTTCTCTTCTCTCTATCATCTGTTGTTACAGTGGGAATTTGTTACTTTTTATGAAACACCAATCTACTGTTTGTTGATATTTTTTTTCATTTTCAATTAATGTATTCTCAACTGCTTGTGGCAATTGCATAGATCTTTTTTATATAATGCTCATCAGAATTTCAGTCATTTTCATAAAAAAAAACAAAAATAACATTTGCTTTTCATTTTGACCCCTGTTTTAATTCATGTACTCCACTAAAACTATCTTAAAATGACTCCAGGTGTGTTTCTGAAGCAATATCACACTGCAACCATATTTTATCATTATTCTTAAAAACTCCAGGTCCACTGTGCGTATTGTGGCTTTTAAAGAAGTTAAGGTTGGCGATTCTAAGCTGGGTTATTCTCTGATGCCTATCATGGGAGCTAATATCAACCTCAGGGATCGTCCAAAGCCCACTGGGTCCGCAGAGGACTCCCAATTCATGAGGATGATGTGTCTGTGTGTGTGTGTGTGTACATGTGTATATCAGGGGCAGAAATAGAGATTTGATGATAATGTGATCACATGTGAACGCTAACAACCATATCGCAGGTTTAAACTTGTTCCTTCAGGAGCGGTAAAAGTAAAAGGCCATGAATAATTACCCCAACACACGCACTCGCACTCACACACACACACACACACACACACACACACACAATTACACACTTTCACCCTCACATCCGTTACCACATTGAAAGTCTGTAAGTAATGAAGAACATCCTCCAACAGCAGGACAAGCACTTTCAATGACTGATTGGTGATTGATTGCCCACAGAGCACCTCCCTAACGGTCACTGTGTGAGGGTTTTTCTTTTCATCTTTTTCATCCTTACAGAGAATGGGGTGAGGGTAAGATAGAGAGAGAGAGAGGGAGAAGGAGCATGAATTCATTTAATGTGCCAAACCCTTGCCTCTAAAATTGATCTTCCCTTTTTTTTGAGCCATCGCCAGATCTCATCTGTATTCCAGATCCATTCCCAGATGGTACCACCTCGATCAAATGCAATAGAATCATAAATCTCCTTTAAAATATCCCGCTTTAGAACATGTGCATGTTCTGCGGGATGATAGGATCTAATTAAATAAGCCTCCATTAACAGCTTGTGTAAAGGCTTCTTTTCGCTGCTTATTCTCCAATGTTAAAAATGTAGGTTTTAGGGGTGAAAATGCTAAAAAAAACAAAAACATTTTATTTGTTTTCAACATGTCTCTTTACAGTCTTCAAGGGATTTCCAGGGTCAAGCAAAGACTAACCATCTGCCCTCCTTCTCCTACAATTAACATTAATGATAGTTTAAATAGCTCAGCAGAATTCTAATTTACTCCCCTGTCTGAGTCAATTAACTAAATAATATATCCCGCCTTCTCCAATTGCCACTCCACAGTGAGAGAGATGTGACACTTCCTGCCTCCAACTATCCAATGGCACAATCCGACAGTCTTGGTCAGCATGCCGTGTCTTTCTTAAACACGCATTGATTTGAGGCGTCACCACATTAAACATTAACTGGGCGCCTGAACATCTTGTCATGAACACCAGGGGCAATTAATAGAGTAGTAATGGCGGGGGGACGGGGACGGGGACAGATCACTCAGACAGCGCAGAGTGATTGCCGCTCTGTTACCACCTGTTCAGTGTGGAGGGAAATGAAGTCGAACCTTGGCACCCCGCTGTGAGACGCTGACTGAAATTTACAAGGCTACACGCACGCCACTGACAGCCATGTCGGATTGGACACTTTGAGAAGGGCCAGACGTGTTACAAGGAAAGCATGCGTCGTGCTAAGGAGTGTAGGCACGGGTTCCGGGCTGCTGGATATTAGAGAAGGGTAGAAATAACTTATTAGCAGTGTAGCGATTTGTAAGAGACCTTGATTAAATATGGTATTTAACACACAAGAATGTGTGAATGTGTACGTGAAATATCTTCCCTTTTTGTGTTTCCAGAATGAGATAAAAAAGTTATTTATTAACCAAGTAATACAAAATATATTTAGATAATTAGTGCATCAGATTTTCAAGTGGTATCAAGACTAACTTATTGGCATTCTTGCACTGGTTTTAAGATATGTATTTATATTGCTACTAAAAACATTAACAAACTTTTTTATGTCATATCAGATTATTTTATTCCATGTACAGTAGCTCAATATTGTCTACTACACAGACCTTCATGCACTGTTTTACCAGAGAGCCGCAAAAACACCCTCTTGTTCTTAATGTCTTCCCTTCTTTTGTCGTTTGCTCCTTCTAACAAGGCTTGACAAGTCTAAAGTGGCCCTGTTTGTTCTCCTTTATCAGGCAGGCAGCTCCTGGCCTCTTGTATTCAACACACACTACAGTGGAACCAGCTGTCCTTTTGCCAGCGGCACAACTTTCAAGTTGACAAGGTCCCCCTAGAGAATGGGGGATGGATCGGTGGCAGGCAGAATTTGTGACTAATAGCCAGTTTGATGTGACAGGGCCCCGCCGTCTGGGGAAATTGAAGCGCTCTCCGTGTCGATACCTTTTGTGTCTCGCACAGTTGTAGGTTATTGTTGGCCTGGCCTTGGGGACCGAGGGCCGGGCAGTTTGCATTGCAGACACTACGTGGTCAGCACCAACTTTTTTATTGTGGCTATTGATTGGTCCTGGCTGCCCCGCTGTGGCTAATTTGCTTGTTAACATCAGCCTGAAGTGTCCTAGCCTCCATTTTGTCCCTCTCCACTCCTTCATCTCCACACGGTGTCAGCTCAGACACTTATTTCAAGCCATCTTTTTTGTTCGGCTCCTTGTTCCTCTCTAGTCCAATACATGGGGGCTATTTATTAAACAACTAGTTCTTAAGCCGTCATTTAATCAATACAGCTTCCCTCCTCTGGCTACCCGGAATTAAACACGAGTTAAACACAAACCAGGGGTAATGACCTTTTTATGGGGCCCTCTCAGCCAATGAAATTAACACTAGAGACTGTCCATTTATACCTATAAGCCTGTGTAAGTCATTAACTTCAGAAAATATCATTTTAAATGACAACACATGGCAGTCAGCGGGGCCACACACTTTCTGCTCCCACCCTCGCTGTCATATGTTGAGTCTGTCAGTGCGCGGAGGAATGGCGTGGCTTTCTAACTAACAACAGACTGAATATATCTGTGAGAGAGAAAAAGAGAGAAGGCATGAATTTTATATTAAATTCCTTTGGCTAATCCAGTTCGCTGTTCTGTCCAGACTGAGTTTAGGCAAAATATTAATAATGCATTCAAAGGAGCTTATTTTCTTCCTGCTGGAAAGGATTTAGGGGACTGGTACTTTCTCAAGTTATGCATCTTGGTTATTTGTAAGCACCCAATAACTAAGCAGGTGACAGTTGATTTTATGAGATCTTAAGCTTCCCAAAGCCTGAGAACGCCCCTGGTTGGATTTCCTAATACAATAGAGAGATGGTATGAAAAGGAGATAATGAATTGGTGGAATATTTTCGTCCTGTTTCTTTACATCCTTGAATACTGCTGCCTGAGGCAGTTCCATAACCTTTTACAAGCCAGTTTACATTTCAGTAAACAGCAGCTTCCTTCTATTGTCAGTCATCATATCAGCAAACTCAAGTTATCTTATATCTTCACTTAAATTTCACTTAAATATCAAACTTTTTTGTACAAATCTGTCACATAATGTAGTTGGTCTATCTACTCGGGGAAGCACTAAATGGATTTGTCTGGCACAGACGCATATGAAACATGAGAAACACTACTTACTGTCACAGTGTTGAACCGTTCTCACATGCCCAGCAGTGTTTTGGACTATTTCTCAGTCTGACTGCAACAGCTTTAGCTGTCTTTGCCTCATCTCTGGGAAGTATAATTTTGGTTTTGGGAGCTGCTGCTGTCCTGTGGTAGGGGGACATGGCAGGGAAGCTGTCTGATATGGCGCACTGTCTGTGCCCCCCAGCATGACGCATGTGCACAGACTCATCCCACATCCCCCTCTCCGGACGGTGTAGGGTTTCCCAGCATGCCGCAGCCTCTGAGAACATGGGAGCACCAGACATGGTGGCAAAAGCCAAGGGTGACATCAGCAACAACTGGCGCAAGATACCATAGAAACATCAATAATATTTCGCTTGGCATTTCAAATAAATCATATCAGGGGGTAAAGAAGTCATTCTTAAGCTATAAAGCAGTGAGAATTTTGGTAATATTAGTTTAAGACAACCCACAATCACAACATCCACAGTCGTGTAATAATAACAATAATGATAATATGTATGTTACACTTTAAATAATTGTTAGAAAGCAAAATAAAAAAAGAAGAAAAGGCTCAACATATTTTAAATAGGGCTGCAACTAATGATAATTATCATTATCGATTCATTTGGCAGGTTTTTTTTTGATGAATTGATTCATAAGATGTCAGAAAATAGTGAAAAATTCCTGTTATAATTTCCCACAGCCCAAGATGACGTCTTCAGATTGCTTCTTTTAGCATTTCAAAACCCAAAGAAATTCAATTTGCTGTCATATATGATAAAGAAAAGCACCAAAAACCTCATGTTTGAGAAGCTGGAACCAACAAATGTTTTGCATTTTTCTTGTTTAAATATTACTGAGAAGATGAATCAATTATCAATAAATTTCTCTCTATTGACTAATCAACTTATCTTCTCAGTTTTAATTATGCTGCTGCATATTCTTCATGTTTCACACACACACAGTGCAACAAATTCCAACTATAAGGAATTTGTTGCAGTATGTTGGATGACATCTCTCTAACTGGACACAGAGGTAAACGGTGACCACTTAAATGCTGCCCTAAGGGGGTTGGATCCTTTGACCTCAGCATGACCCCAACCCGATCATAACCCTGACCTTCATCTGAACTCCAACCTCTAAATTTAACCCTAACACCAACTCCCAGCCAGGCCTGCACCCTTCAACCTGATGGCCCGTGCCTCGGAGGCACATCTGCTTTGGGATCCAGCCTCTGAGAAAGAAGAAGAAAAAAAAAAATCTGACTCCCAGATGAAATCCAGTCAATTTCTCAGTGAGCCGCTACCGTGAGACAAATGTTGATCTTTCGTCACTGAAGCAAAAACAGCAGTGTGGCCCCTCCCAGAATGCATCACGTGCCAGTGGCTGTCTCCGTGGTCCGTTGCTTCTCTGCTTGCTGGTTCCTACTTTCATGGAAAATTTGTCAGGCATGAAATTAGGCTTTGCTACAACGTCAACATCAATTGGTATTTTTGTCAATAAGACAAAAATAGGGATTTCATGCATCATGTATTTTATTTAAATTTTATTCATAAGGACACTTTTCGTTCCAGATTTCTGGAATTAATCAAGTATAAACGATACCACCAAGATATTGGGGTATAAGATTCTGGGGGAAACTGATACACAATCTTCAGTGTGGCTTTATAGTATAACTCAGCTAAAACTAAACACCATTTGACCTCTTTACCTTTTGTAGTGCTGCTCTACAGTATTTCGACTGCGCCAGTACTAAGATTGAAAGAAAAAAAATCTGTCAAAATTACTGAAAGGTGGTTGTATTCTAAAATTCCTGGAAAATACATAGTAGCCACAATAATATCCACTCCTGTTTTAGTGTTCAACTGTTCAGGCAACAAATCAAAGTATAATCGCTGCACTCAGATTCACTTGTAAGGACACATATTTATCTCTTTTTAAAGCGGTCTTTACATTTGCCATTTCACCAAATCTGCCGAAGATTACTCAGGTCTCCTGCGTTGAGCATTCTGCCATGAATCGGCCTACGGGCTCATCTCAAACGAGGTGGTCTTTTTGATACATGGGCCTGCGGACTGGCCCAGGAGCAAGAGAACAGAAATAAATTTCCCCTCTTTACCCTTCCCTCCCTCTTCTCCCTTTCCCCGTGTCCCTGTGACTCCCAAACCTGAGCCGTACTTTTCATCCCAGCCGCCGAAATACTCCCCTGCGGCTTTTGGCTTTAGTTCCTTTGCGGCCTAAATCTCTGAACCCCAGAGCTAGCATGGTCCCAGGTTGCAATGGGTGGTCACTGGTAAAATTGTAGACTTCCAGCATACTGAGGAATACAAGAAAGAAAGCACACATTTTGAAAGAGGAAAAAAAAAAAAGAAAAGAAGGCCGTCGCATTAAGCAGACATCCTGTTAAAAAACCCTCCCTTTTTGAATCCAGATGCTCATATTGCATCTGACAGTTGTTGGGCGGTAAAGTTCAGGCTTTAAAGCAACTGGCTTTCTGTTTCTGTTTTCAGCTTTAGCCTCCTAGACTGTAATGAAAGCAAAACAGTAGAAAATTCCCACATTATTAAATAAAACATGTTGGTGGCCAGAAGCCAAACATTGTCACGCTAACAGGAGCAGAGCACACGGTGATATTCTGCTCTGTTATAATTTTAACATGATTTGAATGACAGGTAATGTGTAAAATATTACAAGTAATGAAGATGTTGTGAAAAATTTGAGATGTATTATTAAATGCAATGTCAATATTTAAATTTTAGGCATTTTTCAGATACCTGGTTATTTTTGCTCCTCTACATGGATTTGACAAGATAAAAGCAAGACGAGTCCAATTTCAAAGACATGAAATACATTTTTACCTTTATAGACATTATATCTGGTTTCAATACTACACTTAAATGCCCTCTGCAAACCAGAGCACCAATCAATTTTTGCAGTCGGTCAGAGCCCCCCCCCCGGCCAGTGCAGCCAGGGTCATCAAGGGGTCACCATTACAGCTCCCCCTGACCTTGGCCGGAGCACTCTATTAATAAGACAGCTCTGTGCCTGATACAGCAGAATGATATTGCACAGTGTTTAGCAGATTAACATGTTTTACAGGTCTTCAAGGAAAGATTTAAGTGTTGGTTCTACAGCCTGTTGTGCTTCATGAAATCACTTCAAGAAAAACTTAAGACTTAATCTGACAGTGTTTGTATAAATAAATGTCATTTTTGTTCTCTGTCACCAACTGATAATGCACAGTAATTTAGGGCTGCAACTAATGCTTATTTTTTATTGATTCATTTGCTGATTATTTTCTCAATTAATTGACTGTTTAGTGTGTAAAGCATCAGAAAGTAGTGGAAAATGCCTGCCACAATTTCCTAAATGTCTTGTTTTGCCCAACAAACACAAACCAAAGTCTACCATCACATAAGACAAAGAAAAGCAGCACATCTTCACAATGGAAATGCTAAAACAAATCAATGTTAGGCATGGATGTTTAATCGTCTCAGCTCTGCAATAACTGTTCAGCCCAAATTCATGAATTGTTTTCACATTGTGTGTTGTTGCATGTACAGGATGTGAAGCATTTCACATCACTGGAAGCAGAAGCCATGTAACAGAGCTGGACACACAGGAAGTGCACTAAACGCTTGATACCAAAGATGTTGGCCAAAAGTGAATGATTGTAACTCCAAACACCAAATATGATGATATGTGCAGGAATTTGTCTTCCACAGGTAAAGACTTAATAACACCCTGCCTATAATGAGCAGTTACTTAGAAGACCTCTTGCCATCAATGACAATGTGACTGATATATTACAAACCACAAATGCATTACTTTTGTGTAGAAAAGACTTCTCTGCTTTTGTGTAGAAATGATTTTGATGAAATGAAGACATGTTTCCTGCCTTTCTTCCCATCGTGCTTCAGCGTGCACTGAGGTAGAGTCTCCACTGCCTCCCTTTCTCTCTCTCCACTCCTGACGGCCTTATCAGAGGAATGCTGTCCATGGAATCCAGATGGGAATAGATGAGCAAACACGAGGCAAAGATAGAGACACTAATTACCTTTTTGAAATAGCACATTTTCCAAGGCCTGACTGGATGAATCTGGAATGAAAATATAAATATCCACCGATCACGTCCCATACACCATTGGGCCAGCTGTAATAATTTAAATGTGAGAAAATGTTGCTACATTTAAATTTATCTTTCTGTGATCTCTTTCATCTTCTGTTCCTAAATGTTAAAGAGCTAAATATAATAAGGGAGAAAAGATGTAAAGAATTTGTGGTGACATGAAAAACTTTTTAGTTGTTTGCATTGAATTTGATGATACATATTTTATTATGATCTGACTCAAGCCGAAGACATTGCCAATTGATTCTTTGAGTGATCATATGTTACATTTCCTTGTTAAAACATGGGTTTGTAAGAGAAATAGGGTCACAGGTCATCTTCTGGAAAATCCAGTAAATTCCAGCATGAAATGCACAGAAGCTACATTGTTCGAGATAACACTACTTTGAAATCCACATTATTGCAAAGGGAAGAAAGAATATAGTACCTTGGGCAGATGAGAGGGGAAAAAAACATGCCCATCCCCCTCCGGTTCCCTCTCTTCCTGCCTGTCTTCTTCTGCTAGTATCCTCAACACCTTTCTTTGGGATTTACTTAGAATATGAAAGGATTGAAGCTACACCTGGCTTGACAGACACTGTGCTACTTTATTAAACCTCATGCACCAAGTACGGCACCGTATTAAAATTGAAAGAGAGGCAGTGAGAACCCGATTCCTCTGGATAGACAGTGTGAAATCCTTGGTCAAAGCACCTCGGATCTGTCTCTCCTCGCACCCAGCTCTCTCTGAAGCACCGAAAGGCCCTATTGATATTTAGATGATGCTGTCGTAGGTAGGATAGGCATGTCTTTTTTTTTTTTTAAAGATATTGATTTTAAATTGCACATTAGGCCTATTCCACGCTGCTCTCTATATCTTAGAGATGGGCCACTTCTCTCTTCCCCCAGGTGCTACCTTATGTGTGGGAATTTGTATGGATTTTTTGGGGCTTGTTTGCAGTGATGGGGGAGCGAATGCAATAAGTGCTCCATTACTTACACAATCTGTGAGTGCTCAGAAAATTAGTCACCAGTGACCTTTTGGCCTCCCTCTCATACTCATTCGCAGTCAAAAGACCTGATGGGAATAAGAATAAAGTCAAACTAATGGGATGATTCTCTGGCGTTTACGCAGCCCCCGCAGCAGCCTATCAGAAAATATGAGACTACACTGTGGGTTAAATTAATAAAAATGAGTCACCATTTTGATTGATGAAAGATGACAAATATAGACATAGAAACTGCAACGACAAACAACTGGTTCTATCTGAATGAACATTACAACACTGTGGCTCCTTAACACCTTATGATTAGTGTAGGTTCAATTTTCTCTGCACCGGCTCCACTGAGTGAGGTACTTTACATTTTCATATCTGCAAACATCATTCAAATGTTCTAAAATTGGATTCTGCCTGGTTGTCAAATTTGTAAAGTAACTCTATGTTCAGCATGTGCACGAGTAAAATGTCTGACACATGGTTAACAAGTCATATTTAATTTGAAATGATGAGTTAACATCACTTTTTTTCACTTTCCTTCTAAGTTAAAGTCAAATAGTGTCCGTATTGCTGGACGTGTCAAAAGGCTGCACAGAGCAGACAGCGACCAGTCAGACACCGCAGAGTGCTGTGTTCACCTGGGATGGGTCCGGGTGCGGATGGGCACTGTATTGCACTGGATTAATAGCTTTTGTTTCCAATTTCCATTGATCATATTCCTGTATCCTTTTCCAGAATACAAATGTAACTATAGCAACATCTAAGTCAATCACTATCAACATCAATGAAGGACCTGCTGGAAACGTTTAAATATCTTATGAGGTTAAACTGTATCTTTGTTTTGAAATTATGTATAGCATTATGCATGGCCAGTTAAAATACTGATTGATCTTTTTTGGATCAAGTGGGAGAGACTGTGCGAGCTAAGACTGAAAGGACTGAGCAGCCCTCATCTGGCCGTAATGTAATCAACACTTATTTCTTTCATTTCCCTTCACACTGCTTTGCTATTGCTTTCCATTATATGTTTCGGTTTTATTTTGTCCTTTTGAAATTCGACTTTGGTTTCACTTTAAGCTGGTTGCGACTGTCCTTTGTTCTTCTTTTGAGAACCAGCTACATAATCATGACATCTTTACTGTAACTTTAGTGTGAACCATTAAAGAAATATAAAAGCATTTTGTGCAATGAAACCACAGGCACAATATGGTGCATGACCATGTGAATATGCTGTGGTGGTGAATGTAGTCCAGTAGGTGATGAAAGCTGCTGCAGAAAGAGCTGTATGATATGGTATAACATATATACATATAGTACAGTGGAAAAAAGTCTGTCTGAGAGTCATGAATCATTAATGAGCTTTTAAGTGAGACTGAGAATTTCAAGGAAAGAGAAACATTTTTTTTACATGAGTGCTCCTTCACTCACACTCAATCAGATTTACTTTTCTTCATAATAAAACTTTTACAGAATAGCCTCAGAGAATAACAAATATTGTCCCATATTCTCACAGTAGCAGCCAAAGCCACCATGTAAACAAAGCAAGAGCTACCACTGGCTTAAAACAGGTGCCTTTTGTATTACATCTGACTATGACTATAATATTTAAAAGGGTTCAAAACTTTATTTTGAAAAACAACTAAGATTAAAACACAATACAATACAGTGACTCTCTTGTAATGTAACTCTAACCCTGCTGTAACAGTTGTTTAATGTGATGTAAAGTGAACAACGGACACCCTGGGAATTCAGTGGAAATCAGCATAGACCCACCACTTTGAACAGAAGAGTGAAAATAGCTTTTATTACACTGGTTCCCCTTGGTTACATAAAATACGCTCAGGTGTTGGCTGTTGACTTCGGGTTAGTCAGCCTCTGAGCTGCAGTGGGGGGACTGATGAGCTGTTATAGCTGTTGGGGAGCAACAGTTAGCATTCCAGTTTCCATCTCCAGCCATTTCCATGTTTTAATGAATTACAAAGAATGAGTTCAGTGTCTTAGGACTGAACAATAGCACACATGGCTGCTGCAGAATGTGATCTCTTAAAAAAAGGCTTTTTAAACATTTTGCTGTTTTCAAATTTTAGGGTAAGAGCCATGCTTATTATCAAATGAAATATTTTCTGAATTATTTCAAAACATTTTACTGCCCTCACCATTATTGATAATAGAACAAAGTTTCTTTCTTTCATATGAGAGTGCGTGACCAATATTTCAGTTAATATGTATTTCTTTCGCAAGGTTCTTTGATGCAGAATAAGAACCGTCAATACTCGTATGCAGGCAGGTCTTACTTTCCTGCATACGGAAATTTATGCTCTGCCATAGGGGAGGGAGGGCATGTGGTGTAAAACTTAAAGCACTTCCTCTGAGTTATTTTTAATGAAAATAAAGTAGGATCAGCACAAATCGAACAAATGATGAGAAACGACCTGGCAGAAGGTTGTTTTCTCCCTCTGAGGTGATACTGAGGGAGGAGAAGAGGAGCAGGAGGGTCCCCATTCCCCTCCCTTTTCCTGTCTTTGCCTCTTTCCCTCTTTTTCCTCTCACTCTCTATCATTCTCTCCCTGTTTCTTCATCTCCCTCTCTCCCAGCTCTCTCTTTCTCTGCTCCTCTCACCCCCTATATGTCTTTCTCCCTCCCTTTCTCTGTCTCAAAATATAAAAGGCCTTGTATCTTCCTAGCCATACGTTTCCCCCCAGTAAAAAAATAAATAAATTCAAGACAAATCACAGTGATGCAGTGCTTTATTTAATAAATGAAGCTTGAGAAACCTGATCACACAACACACTTGTCTCCATAAAGTAGCACTAGGGGACTGACTATTACCAGATGCCGCTGCATGTCTCTGAACAAAGAGGGCACACACATGTAATCCCTTTGGGTTTGGGGCGACACCGTCTATTCGATGGGTGCCAACAGAGCGCTCACTCTGACTGTACTTTGACATCACAGGGAGTGGAGGAAAGATACTCCCTCTTTATGAAGAGTAAGATGGAAAATCCATTTACCCGAGCTGACTCATAACCAGAAAAAAAAGCTTGTTTTAGCTTTCAAAATTAGTCCATGATGAAACTTCACTGTATGTATGGAAATGTGGAGGCCTAGACATCTAGAGGGGGAACAAAATCTGTCACAACTCTGCGGGGCTCCCAACTTGCTTAAGTTAAACTAAGTGCAACTCAGATACAACAATACAACAAGCATACATCACAATATGAGCATTATAAAGAGTATGAGAATACAAGCACAGGAATCCACCCTGCCATAAAGTGCAACAGTGACACAAAAAGACTATAATATACTACCAGGTGCTGGGCCGGTAGCTTACAGTAAGTTTAGCGTAGCTTTTTCATGGGAAACAAGGTTGATGAGAGCGGTGAGAGTGAACCAGAACAGTAAAGTTGCGGGCCATAAAACCAAAACAATAAGCTGAAAGATGCTAAATCGCTCCCTAGAACTGAGGAGAACTGCAGAGTTGAGTGATAATTCTCTTTGTGGTCATCCCTACCGGTGACCTCTTTCATATTACATGTAGTGATTTTAGCCATTGTTAATATAAAAATGTTTATTAGTGCACCTTTAAAGAAAGTTTTTTCCCACAACTAAATGCTGCATTGGAGCCAATGGAAGGTTTGAAACCATTTTTATTTAATGAAAAAGGACTTTAAGACTGAATTCAAGATAACATAACTTGCTCTGCATATGAGAAACCATATTTTTCTCCTTCAAGGATTACATTGGTTTTAGTGAATGAAGTATGTATGCCATGACTGAGAAAGAAAGATCTAACGACATTCCTTTGTCATGGGTGGGGAAAGACGATTATTTATGGTGTTGTTTTCGCTTATGTATCCCCTTAATTAAAACATATTGGCTTCCAAAAGCAATATATGAAACAAATTGCTTTGGCATGGCTGTGGCAGTTGGAGGACAGACTCTGCATATTGGCAGATCAACTGAGATGGGATTTGGAGTCTTTGAAACTACATTTGTGCTTCAGACTATGGTAATGAGGCCTAGCAGAATGATATCACCATCCCCAAATATTTAGTTTGTCATTTTGTGGTAACAGGCCCCTCTGTGCATGCATGTGTGTAACGTCAGCGCTGTGTGCACGTGTGGAGCAGCTTCGGAGGGGTGGGTGAGCATCTGGGGATTACTTTTACTCATTACATGTCATTTTAGAATATTACCTGTTTCATAAGGTAATCATTATTCTAGAATAGTTCATTGGGATAGTACAACTCCAATGTAATCTTACCACTTTCACTTTATTTTGAAATATTTTGCATTCCCAATCTGCAGTCTTTATTCCAATGCACAGGTTATTACTAATCAAACCACTGTAATCCAAAATAATGTCATGTCATCTCACATCTCACATTCAACGATGCATGTATATACTTCGACTGTAATTCAGTGACATATAATCTGTTGCTTTTAATTCTGTGTACAGTATGTCCCTACCTGTGTGTGTCCTGTGCATGGGAGTGCAAACGTGTGTGTGTGTGTGTGTGTGCACCAGAGAAAGATGGTTTCAATCAGTTGACTGTGACAGTTTCAGCTGGGACCAGGAGGGGACCATGAGACAACGCCTCCTCAAACAACAGTGAGGGGTGGCCATACACTGCAGGGATAATGGCTTCTTTGAAAACAAGAAGACCCTCCCCTCCTGTATTTTGGAGGGAACATATGTTTGCCTGTCTCTACTTCTGTCAACTGCCTCCACTACAGTGGCAAAGACCATAGAGAGGTCTGCTGCTCGTGTGCCGAGGGGAGGAGAGCTTCCCTGTCAGCCACGACTGATATGACGACTCATTTCACAGCAATGCACTGGTGTGGTTTCTCTGTAAACATGGGTATGAAAACTTTTTGGGAGGCAGAAGGTTGTGGTGAAGACGAAAACATGACATAAGCCCTTCCAAAAATGAAAGGGCTTAAATTGGTAAAAGTTTCTGTTGGGTAAACCAAACTTTACCCATTGACCTCTCTCTACCCCCAACTATCTCACTCTTTCTGTTCTTCTGAGAGTGGATACTGAAACCAGATGTTTTTAATAGATAACAAATGTCAGAGGCAATAGCTGACAGCACACCTGGTACAGTACAGACAGGATGACTGACCCAGGTCATGTGAACAGTCTGACTTTCCCAACTCTTTTCTGATAATGTTTTTTGCAGAACCATTGATTGATTGAAAAGCAATCACACTGAACGGTTTCATCAATGTCTTATGATACAAGAAAGAGGTTTAAATGATTAACACATGTCAAAAGCGCTGATTTTTAACCGATTTTTTAAATAAACAAACATCAAGGATGGACAAATTATGTGTATTTGGTGTTCAAATCACAATTAACCAATTAATCACAGGTCAAGGTTGTTGAAGCTTTTTTGGTTGCAAAGTTCCAAACTTTCCTCTCAATCTTTTTGCTTTGCTACCAAGGGATGATGATGTCGGTCTGTTGTAACCGAAGGATGGTCTAAGATGAAACTTCGTAAAGACATTCACATTCTACACAGGATGATTTGTAATAACTTTGGGGATCCCTTACATTTTTTCTCTATCCACCATCAGGTCAAACTTTTTGTTTAGTCAAATTAGCATTTAGCTCAAAGCAAAGTATCTACAGCCTCACAAAAAGTTGTGCCTTTTGTTTAACATCATGAGTTCAACAATGTTATAGGAGAGCAATTCTAAATCAGTACTCTTTTAACATATTTTACAAAAACAAAAGGGAAAAAAACACTAACAGGTTGTGGCTTGGATTACAGACTGCATCATATCATGTCACTGCATACAAATAAGGCATGACTAAGATCACACTATTCATTTACCATGCCTGTACTGACAACCTCAAGTGACCCTGAGCTATTATGAGGCATTGTCTCTGATCTGTGGTTGGCTTTTTCTTTAGGACTGACATCATCTGTACTGTAGTAATCCTCCCATACTGATCAAGGCTTGTAGAGTGTTTGAGCCAACACAGAGACCAATAGGGGAGGGTGGTCTGGTCTCCCAGTCTCTGATGATTGATGACACTTCTTGTGACACTGACAGAGAGGGATCAGCAAAACAACCAACAACTTCTGCATAACTCTGCTTGAGCCAGACGCCAGCCACGCTATTGTGTCATCAACACTGGCACACACACACTGGGACACTAGTAAACACATCCGCCCACCAACTCACACACACATATTGAGTCACTCAAAGGGATGGGGATGATTTATTATTGCTGAAACATACTGTAGTTTCTCATACAAATGTTTGCACCCTAATACACCCTATAAAAAGATGATTATCTTCTGTTCTATATGGATTGGATTACTCCTACACCTGTGCTCCCATGCTCTCAATTTTGGCTGTCTTCTCTCCAAAATCAGCTTCTAGCCACCTGTTATGAGGAACATAAGGGTCCCTGGGAACCAAGAACCTCCACTGCTCGCACTGCAAAAAGTATGGCCAGCCATTAAGGCGCTAAAAATACTCAAAAATACTAAAAATTACCCTTTAAATGTCCTCTTTAAGGCAAATCTGATTTAACACAACCTGAGGCTTATTTTCATAGATTTGATCATAATTCTTATCAGATTTAATTAGTTAACTTTGTGAGTGCAATTTTATTATAGGCAACAGTAGTCACAACTGTGGCCAACCAGTGGCGAAAACTACAAAATAAGACAAGATCTGTGATAAATCTGAACTCTCTTTAAAGCAACTGAAACAAGTACAAACTCTATCTTTCTCATTGGAACCCTATACTGGCAGGCATATTTAGGTGTTTTACTGTGTATAACATTGCTGCGTTTATTTTTATTTCAGTGTTCGGCCATTACCGAGAAGACTGGCAGTCCAAACGCTGATCTCTCAACTGCATTTTACATTTAGATTTACATTTACTGTTGGATTTGAATATTGCTTCATAGCACAAAATCAGATCTTTTAATTTTACTCAGTCAAAGAGGATGGAACCAGTGAATCACTTCCAGCACTGAAAAATTAGTTTTAAGGTCACTGGAAATATAATAATTATTTTATTAAATACAAGCACATCCCTATGGAAGCCGAGAATGGCCGTGCTTGCAATTATTATTTTTTAATGCCGTTATCTCGAGATCACAAGTTAATTATTTCGTTATCTCGAGATAACGAGATAATCAACCCATTATCATGCGAAAACAAAAGGTTGTTTCCCCTTATCAGCTTACTTATAATGTTTATCAGAGCTCAGGAGTGCCATGTCAGTATGCATAGATGGCGTCTTGACAACTGTAGCAACTGATTTAAGCTGAAAATGTCAGTACCCATTATTGATCATGGCATCAGACTCTATTTCATTCAAACATTCAGATCAGTCCTTGTCATTTAAGAAGAAGACTACGAGATAAATTAACCCGTTATCACGAGAAAACGAGCTTTGTTATCTTGAAATAACGAAATAATTAACTCGTGATCTCGAGATAACAGCATTAACAAAATAATTGCAAGCAAGGCCGTTCTCGACTTCCGTACATTCCACTTGCCGGCTGTTAAATGTTTGAATGTTTGCAATACATAGATCTCAGTTCTAAGACTAAATGACTGGAGAATTTGGACTTTTTTGCAGTGTGTTCACTCATAAGTCATTTTTCAATTTCACTCTTGCAGCTGCCCAGATGTATGATTTACAACATTAATGTCTCAAGTGACTTTCATTTTATTGAGTTATCAATTTCTCTACATAAAGAACTCTAACAAACTCCTGTGATAACTCCCAGAACTAGAGATGACATATAAACAGCTGGCCATTAACAATATATCTGGTTGCAGTCAGGACGGACCATTTTATTGCTGAGTGCATATCAAATAATGGCGTCTGTTGGCACAAGGATGTGAACATGACACATCAATATCTCCGCAACAGCCAGCGGGCCACATAGACCATCCCGTGGTCACTCCCTTTTGGCGCCAGCCATACAGACCCAGAATTCCTCACTTCATAAAAAATTGTTCAGGCCCATTCACAGTGTCTGGTAATCAATACTACCGGCACAGCTGTTAGACCATAAAACCGCCCTTAATTTGGAGACAGCCCGTTCTTCTCTGTCAGTCGGCTTCAGTCTGTTGTAAAGTGTTAGCTAACTCACCTAGACATGGGTAAAGATGACAGTGACAGGGCCAGTGTGGAGCCCAGTGGGATGAAGATAGCACTAACAAAGTTAGGGTTACAATTTCCATTCTCATCCTCACCCGGATTTTATAAACCTCCACTAAATGAAATATGAGCAATGTTGCAGGACTCTAATTTTATGTAGTTTCATTTTAACTGCAGCAAAGTTATTGTCGATGTGCATTTTATGGCACCATAAAAATACTAATTAAAATGATTATAAATGATGATGAAAAATTGCAGTATTCCCTGAAGGGAAGACTTTTTCTTCGCCAGTGTTTTCTTCTTTGCAGAAAGCTCAGCAGTGAAATACTGTACTACAATGCAGCAGTGCAATCTGATACGTTTTAGACGAGACCTTGAAGTAGGCCAGAACCACATCTATCAGTGACTAAATCTGTCCTTGCATTCTCGGGGAAGACTCTCAAGGATGAAGCAAGTCTTCAAAAGCATCTCTCCCTTTTGATGTAAACTTCTGTGACTGGTAGGGTGCCTCTTCAGCCCTGCTGTCTTTTAATTGATTATGTGAGGCAGAGGGCACCGCATTGTAAATGAGGTGATAGATAAAGACCGCAATGCTCAGTAGCTTCACCCTCTGTTATTTTCCGCTACAGTGGCGGTTAACAATGAAGAAAATCTCAATGTGTCATTCAAGGAAGAGGTCATGGGAACATTTAGTACTGAAAGGAAATAATAGGAAATATAGCAACGTGTTAAACTATTCCCCACATTTGTCTTACTCACTAAATGCACTAGTATAGACTGATAAAGGAAAGTTTTTGTACTAAAAATAGAATAACAAATGTTCTCATTTTTCTGACAAGAGAATATAATTAATGAAGCTACCTCAATTTCATGGAAGACATTGCAAATCTCCTGTCAGCTGTACATGTGTGTCACAGGCTGCTGGGAGTTGCAACACGTGCATATTCATTACATAGGAACAGTTAGTACGCACACACACACACACACACACACACACACACACGTAGGATTGTCCTTGGGCACTCACTAGCAAAACAAGCAGAAGAGTCTGGACCTGCTTTTTCGTCCGGTGGTTAAAGGAACGTTGTTGCTAATAGACTGCAGTGGTGGAAATAAAATAAATCTTTAGACTCCACCCGCAGCTCTGGGCACCATGACATTTTACAGTCTTTTATGGTGCAGAATGAGATGTTTGGGAGTCGAAAAAAAATTCAGTTGTGGCGTATTGATTCTTAACTGTCTGTCATTATTCCCAGGTTGATTGACAGGTGGAAATTGGTTACGTTAAGTATTTCATATGTTATAGGGGCTGACATTTGTTTGCCTGCTCCCTATGTCAATGTTGTTGGAGAGATCTGTAGCTTTATGAGATAGCATTATACACTGACTGTGGCTTTTGTGTGATGTTCCAGTGTTTTTCCTGACATAATTTAAGATATATTAAAAACCAGCAGAATCTTGAGGTGTTTAATGCCAATATTATTGTCTTCCTCCAGGGGATCATGTATGTTCATAATCGTGGCAGCCGTGTGCATGCGTGCGTATGTACCCAACTGCACACACACAGCTAAAAATATATTCTCTGCATGCTTTTACGCATAGAGAATGCCAATCACAGTCAAATGGAGCTGTTTTGATTGAACTGTGTTGACACTTTGCATAAAAAAAGAGCGCAGTGACTTCATCATGCTGACAGTTGGCTCACCTGGGCCTGTACTCACTGCACTATTTGATCCACATTAGCACAGACATATCTTCATTTTTGAATTCATGTCAGCCTGGTTGGAGCGCCAGTTGGTCGAGGTTTTGTACTCTGGTCCAGATATGCTGTCAATCATAGAAATGTATTCAGAAGATACTCTCTGGTAATTATTACACTGTACTTTCTGCATTATTAGGCACAGCTCTGCTCCTTCTTTTCTCATTGGAACCACCTCTTCATATTTAATCTTAATGGGATCAACAGCAAATTGAAGTATGGCTTTGTTTGCTGGGATATAGGCCCAGAATCGATTTGATTATTCAGCTTGCTTGTATGATTTTTTTTACAGTCAATAATCTCTTTGCATACTATTATTTGTCCTATTTATGTCACTGCTTGTAATGTGCTGCTACTGTATGTGGTGGTATTCCTAAATGAGGGTGGTCTTCGGGAAGCTAATACGGGGATTTGTAACATGCTGAGAACAATATAAAAAACTCATCATTTCAAAGACCAGGGAGTAGAGGCCCCAAGACACCTGCCACAGGTGGGATCAAGAAGCGCTCAAGCTGTGTGTGTGTGTTTCATTTTTATAAAGTACATGTTTTGTCATATCATGTTATCATTAAAATAAGGAGATACAAATGTTCGGTGTCCATCAGCAGTGACATTATTAAAAGAATAGTTTGGGTATTAAATGGGTCTCCTAGGTGATGAATGTTCATTTCTTCCTGCTTGTACCTGGAAACACATTAGTTCCTCATCGATACATCAGACTTGATTTTGTGTTTGAAGAATCTTAGCCTATCATGTGAACAATAATTATGTGCATACTGGAGGCTATACACATGATTAGTCACATGTTAACATTCACCTTGGTTGATACTTTTGCCTGCTGGCTAATTATCTCGATGCTGTAGACGTGCCAAGAAATAGCAGGTTTCTGAGATGACTTTTCAGGCTGCAACTTGTAGTGCGAAAGACAAAAATATTGTGTGCACACTCCAAATGAACCTTAATGGTAGAATACAGGAGTAAGGAGTAATTACCTTGTGATAAATAAAACTTCAAACCATCTATTCAACACAACTATGGTCAGTGGGATTGTATGACACAATTATTAGTGGCTTGTTTGTTACTGTCACATTGTGTCTCTGTGTTTACTTGGAGATTTTGAGCCTGAGAACACAGACCCACCTTAGACAGGTAACATCACACCGTCAAGTTATTCTTTGCTGGTCAAACCCAAAAGCAAATGTTTAGATTTTACTTGTCCATCCCTTATGCTACACTGACATAAGCACTGTCCATATAGATCTCCAGTCCTGGGTCAACATCAGCTCTTAGCTGGACTGAGCTGTGGTGAGGTCAGTGGATCAATAGTAAGACCATCTCCCCACGTGTGTATATGACGTGATCGTTTTCTTTGTAAAACATTCATTTCTCCAGAGATATTAATTTATGTCAGTCATTTGTTTAAACAGAACTTCCCAAATCTGTACATTGAATTTTGTCATATAACTTTTCATAAATTTGTCCTAAAATGACACTAGTTTGCTGGCAATTTTAGAAAATGTAACCTGGGGCATTGTCTACTCAAGCTGAACCAAACATCTTATCTCTTCACAGCAGCTCATCCTTAGCCTGGAGCCACACTTGTTGGGTTTAGTATTAACCTGCCTTCCTCTACTGTTTGATGGACATCACCAGGTGTTTGAGTGGCTCAAGGGTGCGGCGGTCTCTTTAGTAAGGACTGTTTCATTGTTGTATTCTAGTTGAAAACATTGCTTTGTAAGCACATGATAACAGGCCTTGGGCTGGGACAATCAGACTGTGGTGATTTCCCCTTTGTTGTGTTTGCTGATGATTTTTCATGTGTCAAGTGCTGTGGCTTTAAATTAGAAACTTTAGTTCGTTAAACTAAACTGATAAAGAGCACTATTAATTCTTACAGTATACCATTAATTAGATGCAGCGTGTGTTCATGGGCCAACATTTTACTGCCACCTGCCTCATAAAATACTTCATGTACAAAGGTTTGAGCAAGCGGCTTTATGCCAGTGACAAAATGGGTAATTTGCCCTGTGTGAGAATAATTTATGATTGCTAATCAGAAAGGGGAAGTCTTGTTTTGGCAGTGCACTTCAGCCAGTCAAAGGAATCTGTTATCAGACATTGTGTCCAATATCTGAGCTCTTTATGAGGTTTGAGTTGCTTTCTTTCTTCCTTTTTTTTGTTGAGTCATTTTAGTTAACATTGTTCATTGCAAATACACCCCCGCCCCCTTTTTCTTTTATTACAGTGATGTTGTTAATCTACTTTTGGGTGCACCAGAGGATGTTTCATGGTGGCATATTGTTACAAAAGTTTATACTCAAATAAGAGCAGATAGTATGAATAAAAACTCCCCATATTGCTGTATCTAATCAAGTGCTCCCACCATCTTTAGCAATGGGAAAACAGACAGGGAACCATATTTTACAAAGTAAAGTACACTGGACAAAACAGATTTTTATGATATCCAGTATGTCTAATCGCTTTGGACAAAAGCGTCAAATGCATGTAAGGTAAATCTAAATAAACATATTCACACAAGACATCAGTAAAATCAGCATTCCTTTTACAGCACATGTTAATTAGTACGATGATCACATGTGATGACTGGACATCAGGCCTGTTCTGACTCCAGGCACATTAAAGATTCATGCATGCCTGTGGGATGTAGAAGGTCTGGGAGATGGTTTGCCGTTACTAGTCTGTGAATTCTGGGAAACCTTAAGTGGGGGAAATGTATTTCATGTAATCCCTGGATTATCATAGCAACCAGCTAATGGCCAGGAATGGACGCCCTTATTTCGTTTTTTTGTGTCCATTTAACCTGAGGCAACATGGTGGGTGGACTGGTTAGAGAGAGCGAGGACTTAGACCACCAGCTGCTACACGGAGGCAGGAGGAGGTGGGCAACAACTTCAAGCTGGGACTCGTCCCTACACAATGCTATTGTTGGCTACAAAAGGACTTCAAACTGAACAAGCATTTGTGTGAATTTACTGCAACTGAGAATGTTTAATTGTTAGATCTTGTTGGCCAGCGTACCAGGAAATAGTAGAAAAGAGTGTTGAGTAAGAATTATTGTGCTCAGACAAAAAATGAAACAAATATGACCTAAATGATGAATGTTTATTTCTAATAATGACTTTGGGATCATTTTGAATGTAATAACAATGTGTTTTTTTTCTCCTTGAACATTGTGCAAAACATAATTAGATAAAAGGCTTATGTGTGCAAAGTTCTGCAAGCTGCCGCCTACAACTAAGTGATCTGAAAAAAAAAAAAAACATCCGTATGTAATTTTATATGTCAACAGTTTATAACCCATTAGGATCGGGATTCTCAAGCTTCCCAAAACGTTAATGATTAAAATATATTGCAATTTGTCATGGCGTCTCATGGCTAGACTAAATGACTACTTTTAATTTGCATTCATTTTGGTTTTTGTAATCATTCATTGCCCTGTTGCTATATTTACAGCACAGTTTGCCCAACTGTTTTATATTTTATTATGTCATTTCTTGAATAAACTACACTGGTTTTATAAGAAACACATGACCTAGATGAATAGTGCTGTCACAGTCTATCTCTCTCACATACAGAGACACATATTCTCACATAAACATGCTAATTTGGCAAAATGACCTTGCACTGATTGTCACAGAGATAAGAAAGTCTCATTCGTCCAAAATTGTCTTCAATGATCCCACTGAAATATTAAACTGTCTGTCTTTCTCTATAACAAAAAAAAATTAAGTGTATAAAAATGAGTATTCCTGTGAGTATTCTAATGTGCATTACATACTATACTATATAGTACATACTAAAGTGTTAAGACAACTGCATGCAAATACGTGGTCAAGCTCTGCTGTGATCTGGCACACTACGGCCCAGAAAACACACATGAGTGGCCCCGCAAGTTTTCTCACATGAGTCGTCAAAAGAGCTCGAAGGGTTTTCATCACCAATCACCACACTGATCTCTTTGCATTCACACAAAACCAACAGAAAAAAGAATATGACAGTTGGATCATAGCTGTCCACAAACGATGCCTCAAGGCTTGAAGTGTGAGTTCGACCGAGCGTAAAATGTCAGACGGGGAGCTTCCAGGGAACGCCTGCTGGCAGGACGAAGTGGAAACCCAGCTTCATGTGAGGGGAAAGGGAGAGGACGTTTGGTGTGTACTTTGCAGTTTGCGGATGGCTCTGCGTTCCTCTCAAATGTCATCCAAGACAGTCTTGCAACACTCCGACCAGAAACAGAAGTTGTAGCCTATATTTTAGCTGGGTGATTATTTATGTACCTGCCATGAATTTTCACTCAAGCTCGTCGTGTACCAAAACCTCCCACATCTCCCCCAAAACCAGATGGAACAAGGCAGAGTAACCGCAAAAAAGCAGCAACACTCTCGAGATTCTCCCTTTCTTGAGTTATGAATTCACCATATGCTGTGCAAAATTATACTTGTGAATCTAAAGGCTGAGGTCTGTTTGTGAGAAGCTCTATGAGAATAAACATTGCAATCCTACCTTAAGACCTCAATCAATCTTATCGGGTAGTAGGCCGGATTTGCATGATAAAAACAATCAAATTTGTGGTTTTGACAGATGATTGCTCATGGTATCCGGCACCAACTGCTTTTCACAGCTAATGCTAATGCATTATCCACAACTGCAAGTGCAGCATCATACACTGGCTTCAGAATCCATTAATAGTATATTCCTATTGAAAAAGAAATCTCAAGCACCGTGATGTTACTCCATCAGCTTATCCTGTTTTAGCAAAGCAACGCTGTGTGCTGAAAATACACCATCACTGACAGAGAGAGCCTAATCCAGTGATTGGTTTTACCTTATCACACAACTTAAGGAGTGTACACTTCTAAGCTGACGGATTGAACCTCTGTTCGATACAGGTTTGCAAAACTGAATCTGTTGAGCCTCCAAGATTTGATATGGGTATTTAAAGCTCTGCGCGGCATTAACCGCAGAGCACAACAAATAGCCTGCCTTTTAACAGGGCTAGGGAATCCCGGGGCCAGTTGGGATGCAAATTGAAATGATCCAAGAGTGGATTGAGAAGGTGAGGGTGGGCTCGGATGGGGCTGCGGAGGGTGGCTGTGGGAGTGGTGAGGAAAGAGGGTTGTAGGAATGTGCGAGTGAGATGAGGAGTTAGCTGTGATTAGCCTCAAAGACTAACTTGTGACTTGAGTGACAACTGTATAGTAACAAATAGCAGCAGAGAATGCGCTGCCACCATGCTCCGTCCCACCTCCTCCTCTTTCTACGCAGAGGGTGACAGTCATTTGGTCAGCAAACAGTGGATCACTGCTCAGCCCTCCTCTGTTGATGCGTGTGTTTGTGCTTCCAGGACGACAACAGTTGTAGAGGGCTGAGGGGACAAGCAGATTCTGTGCTTAATGTTCTAGTTACAAATTCACCATGTGATGATTCACCATTTTATCCTGAATTACATTATAATGATGTACTGTAAAATCAACACCTTCAGCGCTGTAGATGTTGCAGCTTTAAGATTTCGCCTGGGGCCTTGGTGATACAACAGGAAGGCATAGAGACATCATTTTTCAGAACTATCACTGATCGTAAAATTGCTGTGGCAGAGGATATTCAGGCAGACAGACTGAATTGAAAGCATGTTGGCAAATGTTGGGAGAGAGAGTGGCTGAGTTTAAACGATACGTGATAATCAAAACCATGCAGGGCCTTGGCCAGAAGAAACTGCAGCATTAGTGCAATGGAACCACATTGTAAGTCGCGCATGCTTACTTCATTAGGTAGACATTCGTCTGCGGACCAGAACTTGTGACACCACTAGAGCAAATTGGATTATTTTGATTCAACATTGCCACCGTGCCAAAACTCGCTGACTGTCTTTCAATGTAAACTTTCAGGCAGCCATTTTAATTGTTGATGCTATCGTGCCAGTGTAAGGATGTACCAGTGATGTCATCATATGTGCACACTCTCCTGCTTACCTGCACACACACACACACACACACACACACACACACACACACACACACACACCCACACACACAGGGCTCATTCATTTTCTACTGTTAAGAAGCAGCCACTGACTAATGATAAGAGAGTGTAACCTGTATACTTTTCATCATTGTAATTATAAAGGGATAAATTAACACTGTGGACATGAAAAGAAGACGACTCCCTCCAGTGACCCTGTTAATCAAGACTGGAATGATCAGCCTAACTGAGACTTAATTGCCTTCTGCTGTTTTCTTCCAGCAATAATTTGGTTTGCATCGGCTACGCTGTGCCACTGAAGTAAGCCAAGCCCTGTTGGCCCATTAAAAGCTAAGGCACTCTGTTTTGGTGGGTGTGGGGGTAGACGGGATGGGGGTGGGGTGTGTGTGTGTGTGTGGGGGGGGGGGGTGATGGCAATGCACACGGGGTGACTCATGATCGGGAGTCCATGGAAGTCAATGTAAAACTATAAAGAAAGCAGCTTCCCTCTCTAGGGTGTGGTGAGGTTTAAGGGCTTTCACGTACAACTTTAAAGAGCCCAAGTTTTAAATCCTAGGATATACTGTTAAATCACATGGGAGGCTTATTGTTTTCAAGGCTTCACATATAAGCGCCGTTAACCCTCTAAATGCTATTGAAACCAGCCCGATGTATGCTCATTATAGAGTATGAGCAATCATCAGCAGGGCAGGTGTGAGCGAAACGCGTCTGTGTTCGAGCACACAGTTCATGTCGCTCTACTATGTTTACAGTTATCCAATATCAGTTTACGTTCTTTTGCCCCTCCCGGGTCTCCCCCTCCCATCCGAGCATGTCCATATATGATTGAGCGTGCATTTGTATGACCACCAACTTGTTGAAACCACCCTGACATCACTGAGGGCTTTTTGCTGCGTGTGCAAAAACCATCCAGCGGGCCGAGGTTTGAACCCTTTTCATTAATCTATCATCAGCTGCGACTGAAGCTGTCTGCAAGGCAGCGCTGTGTTTTCATCATGCTGGGAATAAGATGAGGAGAAATAAATAAGAAATAACATGCGTGGTTGCAAAGACATTCTGACAAGCTTTTTGAAAAAAAAAGTTTATTGAACTGTTTTTAGCCAAATGCATTAAAAAAGGAAGGTTTACCATAAGAAACAAGCTTGCATGAAGATATACTAAGAAATTATATTTGATGATGGAAGGACGATCTTATTCTAGGATAAGATTTGACATCCAGACAAAGTTAACTAGTGCAGATGAAACCAATTTCCTCGTGTTTCTTTGTCTCTTTGTTTTGTTGAAATGAGATATTCTCTATTTGAGTGAAAGTGCCTCCTACCCATTTAAAACTGAAACAATTCATGCCGGTTTAAGACGTGCAGAAAGTCTTAATCTGTGACCAAAAACATAACGACAAACCTGCAGACTAAATCCTCTAGACAGATGATTTTTGAACATGAAATGTAATTTAAACGATCAAAACTTTATTTTCTTGCTTGTTTTCATTCAACCGCTCACAGCTCATCCTCCCTAGTGTGGTGAGCTGCTCAGACAGTGTCAAGACGTAAGATATGATTGTATCATCAGATATCGATCCCAGCCCCAACCTGCTCCATTGCCTGGTATTGATTCCTCAAACTGGTGCAGGAGGCCTGAAATTGGTCCTTGCAGTGAATTTCACCGGCGCAGTGTTTTTATTTGTCAAGAAAACATTCATGCACTGCTCAGCTATGTCAGTAGTACCTGTCTGTCTGATTATCTCCCTCCCTTTTGTGTTATGTTCGTCTCTCTGAAGCCTCTGAAATGGTTGCTATAGGTTTCCGCAAAATATTTATGTACGTGTAACTTGCTCTGATGCTTTTTATTTTCTAAGTGCGTAAAGATGGGCAACTTTGTGCTTTTTAGGTCAATATAAGACGTTTCACTACAGCAACAACATATTTTTTAGATGCATTTTTTTTTCATGTAAAGAGCAGTGGATTCCGGTTAAACTTCTAATTTTGACCAAATTTAAAGAAGTGTGGACTAGAAATCATTACAAGTAAAAAAGTTATCACTAAAACCGGAATACAAAAAAAAAAAATCCTGAATCCTTTACATGTAACTGAGCTGTTTTAGCAACTTATCCTTCAATTATTAACACCACAAATTTCAAGCAAATGGTTAGTGAATGAATGAATGAATCATACAAAAAGTGAATACAATGTCTGCATTTACTCCTAAACAGCAGCACATGCATTCTATTTCTTTATTTCTTCAGCTGTCTTATATCTGATGGGGTAAATGCTTTGGGGCAATCTGCTCTGCCAGCGTGTGGCAAGGCATGCATCTCACTACATTTCATTTCACTGGAAAATATAACTCCATTGTAGAAGTCTACCCACCTAAAAGCTGAACTGCTGCAGCGTTAGTCAGTCAGTTGAGCTGCCTATGCAGCTCTTCTTCAGTCACTTTAATTTATTTTGAAATAAGATTATGTGGGAAGTTTTAGGCCTTGATCTGTCAGATCTGAAGCCGGTTTGGCTGTGAGTCTGATGCTGAAAACAGCTACACCACATTTGATCTTACTGAAAATACTGATGGAAATATAAAACTGCAAATTTAAAATTTGCAACAGCAATAAGCACACACATGATTCTGTTAAAGAAATTGTTCAACAGGCATTTTGCTGTTTGTACGTCTGTATGGTTATTTATATGCTGAGAGAATTTTAGGATGGTTGACTTTTAATTTCTTTAACATGCTCTGTAATTTCAGAAATGTATCATCATAAATTAGGAAATCAGCATTCTTTTTTAATTACTATTCCATTCAAAATTGAATTGAAAAAACTGGAAACCTTTTTGGAAGGAGCATTTCGGTCTAATAATAGAGAAAAGCTGTATACTCCAAAACTGGCAATTTAACAGAGCTTTACTACCATCTACACCCATAATCCTCCCATACAGTAGCATGGTTGTAATGTAGCTTAAGTGCTTTCACCACTGCTGATAATACCTATTATTCTAAGGAACACCAACTAAACAACATGACCCTGCTCAGTCTAATGAAGTCACTAATTTAATATGCCACTGTGCTTTGGTGGCAATAGATTCAGAATCTAATCTGGGCCAAAACTGATTAGGCCTATTAAGTGGTAATGGAGCGAGGGGCACTTAGCATGCTTGGAGGTTAAGCACCTTTATCTAAGGCGTGGCTGCTCTTTTGTTGTCCTGTTGTTAAGCTGATTGCATATCTGCGACCATCTGTCTACTTGTGTGGTCTTCATTTTCCGTCAGATTCTCCATACGTGTTCATTTGTAACACTGGAGTTTTTGTACTCACATACTGCAATCTTACGAATCCACTCTTGAGAAGGAAAGTGTCATTCGAAATGTCAGAGTTTGCGCACAAGACCTGAAAAGTGAAGAAAATGGATTTGAGAACAGCTACATTTGTAATTTGTCTTCAAAAACATTTCACCGTGGACATTTCCTGCTGGTTTTGACACCTGTCACTTCACACAGTTTGATATTTGTTGTTGTGAAGAATAATCACTTGTAGAAGGAAGCTGAAAAACCTAAACCAAATCATATTAAAGGCTAGTAAAAGTGTGACATATGTAGGGAGGCATTAACACGTCATTTTGACAGGTGACACATTTTATTGGAGACACATTTAAAAAAGGAATATTTAAATGAAACAATCTCTTTAAATATTGCAGATTCCATCTTAATCAAGTGTTTGAGAGAGCTGTATGTACTAAAATCTCCCCAATGGCAATAGCCGATTGCACAGTATTTAAATAGAATAAGCTTTCCGCGTCTTTTGATGTGCGACTGACTGATCTGCCGACCAACACAACCTGAAGGCATTCCTTACCCAGAGAGCTGGCTGTGGATTCTCGCTCACTGCCACGGCACGTTCTCCTCTCACTCACAGAAGGCCTTGACACTTTTCTGGCATGTATGAAGGATGGATCACAGGGCATAAAAAAAGACAATGTCCTGCAGGGTTGAAAATTTATGACCAGACAGCTAGCGCAGACCCATATGTTTAGGAGGGGAGACGGGGGGCCATTCTTAAAGCTGCAATCAAATACATCTCAATTAGAGCTTTTTTTTCTCCCAGTAATATCTGCTTTAATTTGATGGGCTCAAGACAGACATGCCAGACTGCAACAAGAGAGGCATTTAAAGCCTTTGACATGGATTCTATGTTAGCTGTGAGTGGAGTTATTTCTCCTGTGAAGGATTTTCAACTTCTTCTTTAAAATACTTATTAAAGTTATTAAAATTATACAAAACATGAGAAATGACTTATTTTATTGAGCACAAGGCAGGTCTATTGAAGCAATTAAAATCCTTTATTTAATGAATTTATGCGCAAATAAAAACTAACAATCAGGGTGAATAAGTGAACCCAAACTGCACTAATATGTAAAGGATTTTGTGAAAGAAGCAAATGTCTTCACTCTTAACATATGTTTTTAGTTTTATTATCATTTTTACTTTTTATTTTGGTGTGGATATAAAAGGCTTGTGCCATCTTGCTGAGACAATAGTGTTTTATATATATATTTCTTTTATAGGAATTAGTTTCTTATTAGGTATTAGGTAGGTAGTAGATTTGCAGGGAAAGCACAGGATGATGGTGGGACAGTTCATACATCTAAAGCAGGTACCAGGTGCCATCTACTGGCAGCTCCAGCTGCTTCATCCTTCAACAAGCTGCTGCTACACACTACCCACATTTTCGCAGAGAGTACTGACTTTAAAAGATATGGTGAATTTCAGAGTGTCTTTATACATATTGATATATATGTTTTCTTATTGCTACTTCAATTTATTGTGTGCGAAATAAAAACAGGGCTATTTGAGAATAAAATGACCACCACATGGAAATAGTTTTGTTTTTCCTATATTATCAAGGCAAATGGAGAGAAAGGGAGACATGTATGTAATGTATGAAACAATTATATGATAATCGAGATTTGACAATCTTAAAAAATAGATCATGTTGTGGGTAACAAATAATTTATTGTGTGCTTTGAAATGAAAATACGATTATGTGGACAAACATATAAATACATTGATCCCAACAGTCAACACTTTACCCTAAATCATTAGAAAATGTTTATGCTGAAAGCTAAAACCAAAATTACCTAAACAAGAAAAAGTAAATTTGTTCAAACAAGCCAACATCAAACAAAAACTATACAGTTTGAATAATTCTGCTCAGAACTCAATCAGTTCCCATCCCCAGCCGCTTCAGCGTAGTCTCATAAGATTTTGAGGCTGAAAGCACAGACACGGAGCAGCTGAGCACCATCCTGTCTGTGACTCCACCATGTGACCCTGCGGCCTGTCAATCCAGATGGCCACTTTTCTGTCTGCCTGTCTGTATCTCTGCCTGTCTCCCTCTCACAGGCTCCGCCCAGCCGAGCCGGTCACTGAGCGGCATGGGAGCTATTCCTCTGACAGCTTGCTGAGCCCCGCTGCTAACCAGCACCGAAATATCAAGAGCGGCCCGGCCAGGTTGCACACAGTTCAGTGTGTGAGGGGCTAAATCATGTGTATGCGTGTTTATGGATGTGAGTTTGAATGAGTTTTCACAGGGGGTTATAGACAGCTGATACCAATTCCAATATAATTTTCTACTAAATCTCCCGATGGCTGTTGTGTTCTGCCAAAATTGTTTAAAATGTAAAATTTATATGCCAGAAACATATAAAGGATTGAGTATTTTTTCCTGTGATATTCTTCAATGGAGGAAAAGTCTCTGCAAAAGCATCATGGGACATTAAAATTGTGATCCAAACCCAAACTGATAACCTGTAAGATAGAATACTGGCTTTAGATAAACTACTGTACCTAACTAAACTTGTGGACGAACTGACAGAACGATAACTGATGCTTTATCAGGGCAAATATCAGCCTAATATCCTGATCGAGTTTAAATATATTGCCTGTATAATTTGCGTTAAGCAAATAAAAATGAGACGTTTACGGCAAGTTATTCCTATGTTGATATTAGAAAAAGAATTAAGTGTGTGCACAGGTATATAGAACCATTTGCAGGTCATTTTTAAAGATGCCATTTTACATGACCCTCTTTTGTAAGACGACTCTCACAAGGAGGAGAGAATGGCAGTCTTCAGGTGGGCGTCTTCCTAGGACTGCACAGACCACCCCCAACATGGAGGATCTCCTTCGAGATGTGTTTTTATCGTTTCTGGACTTAAGTGTAGGCCACTTAACTATCTAAGCTTTCGTAGTGATCATCCCATTTATCTGGGATTATTGCAGTGAATTTACTGTTTGGTCTTCTTCCAGGCCTAAAATGTCAAGTCCAAAGTCATGTATGCAGTAGCTTTATTCGGTAAGACCTTCGAAGATCCGTCCAAAGCTGGTAGCAGTTGATCTTTGGATAGAGCATGAAATAAATAAATCCTCTTTAGCAGATCAATATTCATCCTATTTAATGCTGGATGTGAAACTGCTGGATTTGAGGTGGTAATGCTGATGTACAGCTAATCGTTGGAAAATAAGCAGCGGGGCTTTGCGATTCTCCAGCAGATAGTTTAAACAGGAAGCCGGATGAGTAAATGCCGATTGTCTAGGCAGTGAAAAACCTGGTAGTGATTACTTGTAATTTATACCTTCCAATTAATACGCAGAACGTCTGTTCTGGAGTGGGAGGGGATGGAGTGCAAGGACTCGTGTTGATAAGCGTGTTATTGAAGCAGGAAAATGAGCCGGTGACACATTTCCTGCTGCAGTTTCACAGTATTGACATTGTACATTAATGATATTAGTTGACACCGCTTGTATAAATAGAGAGAGGGAAAGTGAATTGATATAACAGAGGGATGTGAGGTTTCATCATTACTTGTACTCCTTGTGTGTTTCATTGTATAAAGAACAAGCAAGAGGACATGACCTCTGGCTGGATTGGATTTTGGCATGAAGGAGGAACCGACTCTTCCTCCATGTGTAAATTCACTCTGTGGTAACAGCACTAAAGCACCTGTGACAGAGTGTGACAGTTCTGCCCTGTGGACTTTGGACGAGTTGTGACTGATAAGTTTGCAGTGCACAGTATAAGGCCAGTTCCCATAGCATAAAATACATTAAAGCATCAAGAACTTGACCAGTGTAATTTATGGCTGAACTCTCTGTTCCCTGTGCCCCGCCCACACAGACTCTCTGCTTTTCTGGGCCAATGATTTACTTCACTTGTAGCTACTATGAGTTTAGGGCTGAAGTCTGCATACCGACTCTGTACAGTCCTCTGTCTAACGTTAGCAGGACTGCAGCTTGCTTTGATGGATCATCCCAAGATGTGCAACATACGAATAAGGAAATACTTTGGAAAAAATGGCCATCCTTCTTTTCTTTTTTGATTTTTATGATGAAAAATTAAACCTCCACTGCTTGTGTGTCTTGACTTCACAGCCTTTACAGGGATAAGCAGGATGTACTTTCCCTTTTAATAACAAATAGCCAAAATGACTAAAGGATTATTTTCACATATTATGGGTCGTTTTTTTTTCTCATGCCAACACTATGTTTTCCCATGAAGCACCAAATACTCTGTACATTATAATACTCTGAAGCCATGGATAAATACTGCTTTTTGGCCTTCTTCTACACTTGCTACACATTTTAAAGTATTTTTTAATAGCCCCTCGTTTTTTTGTGCTTCTTATGTAAACCATAAGGGTTAGTCCTGTAGATAACCACAAATTATGGCACTGTTATAAGCAGGATTGTGACATGATGACAAAGAGACCTTAAAATATAAATAGTAGGCCATTAAGCTTGCCAATCTGGGATTACACTGATGACCTAGCAGGTACACAATCTATTTTTCTACAGGCCCACATGATACCCATATAGCTGCAACTGACATGAATACACAAACAATAAATTTCGAAACCCAAAACACCTGTGTTCTCGCTGGATAACACGGTAAAACAGAAAATGTTAGTTGAGTTATTGTTGGTTGGAAACTATGGCACCCTTAACAATCAACAGTAAACTGAGCAACAATATGATGGTAATTTGTTTTTAATGTTTGATGATTTACTCATTAATATCTAGAAAAAAAGGATGGCTGTGAAAACAAATTCATAAGAGAAAAATGTCAGGTCACTGAAACTGTGCTGGAAACCAGAGATTTCAGTGCAATGGGGGGAACGTTGAGAGGGAGACCGGCTCAGTAAAGCTGCAGAGCCGGGATGTTTACCAAGGATTTTTGGCTCACGAAGCTGAAGGGCTACGAGAGAAAAGAAGAAAGGATAGACGAAAGAGGAAGAAGACCAAAAAAAAGATATTTGGCATTTCTGACTTTTGCTCAACAAACACCCCAGGGTCTAAGAGTCTCATTTAAATAAACAAAACCAAGGGGGTTGGATCAATTTGTGGACAATAAGCTTTGCCTCAGGGCCCTGTGCTCTGACAAGCTTCGAAAGTGGCGCCGGACTGTGTCTCGCTGAGTCAGAGATAGAAATCCCATCCTTCAACAAGTTGTTGTGAAGCAATGTTCACAGGCTTCACTGGTGGCCTCACCCGCCTCTGCAAAACTTTGAAGTTTGTGGAAGCAGACTCAGGCTGCAAATAGGCAAATCTCCATGTACAAAATGGCTGCTTGCCACAAAGAGTGTAGGAGTGGCGGAAAAAGCAGCGCTTGGCTGTGGGGAGTGGAGCTTGGACTGAAACCACCGCCTGGACCAGATGTAGGATTTAGGAAACTGACTGGAGCACCTGCAGGCTCCACTAGCCAGATCCCTGTCCTAGACCTCTACAAAGGTCATGACCTCTCTTCAGAGGCAAATGAGGGGGTTTCATCAGGTTTCCATGTGGTGTATCTTTGACAGAATTAGTACAGTAAAGTCAGTGTTCTTCATGATTTGTAGTTACCATATATGACCAGCAGAGGGAGACCACAGCCCTAAGAAGCCCCACAGGATCAGCGTCAGTAGTTTTACCATGTCCACAAAGATTGCAAGAAATCATTATTTCTGCACTCACTTAGCAGTTATAGCTTTTTAAGATTGTGTCTAATATGCATATATGGAACTGTTTCTGTTCCATAAGACTGAAATTCAATTCTGAAATGCTGCTGTGTTGCCTAATTCCGACTTAAGAATGTGAGCTTAAAAACAAACCAAACAACAAGCAAACAAACACCTTTCTAGTTTTGCACTTGGTATTAACATAGAATACTGAGCCAAGGCGTATGTACATGTGAGGCTGAATCATGTTTATCGGACGGAAGAAATTCAGAGTGATTATTTATGTATGTTCAGAATAATTATCCATAAGTATATTGACTTTTGTCATTGGATCTGTATAGTTGTATGGACTGGTTCACAGGCATCCTGCAATGTATTGCTGTGACTATTAATACAACTGTGGCTATTTGAACTGCACTAAGACCAGTGGTCAGCTGTGATGCGTCTGCTAGACCACTAGAGACTGAACTGCGTCCACAAAAGAAACAATTTTTTACCCAAAACAGAAAACCTTAAATCCCAAAGAAATGTTTTAATGATTAAGTACTGTATTGCATGTAATACTGAAACACTTAATAAGCTTTTTCTTTTCATTTCATTGTCATATGGTTCTGGTCTTTGATTTACTCACAGCATCCTTTCATTTACTAATGCAGTGGCTTGCCGATCCAAAAGTTATTTAGCTGATAACAACCGGATTACCTGCAGGAGTTTGATAACTTACTGGCTGCTGATGAGCACATGTTGTAGGATCAAATCTGACATTTAAAGGAAGCAGGAATGTGTTGTATACAATCTGCAAAGGATATCAGGAGACCATGATCAACTTGGTTGGGGGTTTTTTTATATAAAGATAATTATCAGCATATGCTCTTGCAGTATGATTGTCAAAAGCATGTTTTTACATTGCGAATTCTTTTTTGCAACAGTTTAATCTGCCAGCACAGTGCTGCTAATCACCTAGCCGAAATGGAGGAAGGAAGTCTGCACTCAACTGCTATGGGTTTTAGAAGCCAATTGATATTTTTAGACTGAAGGTGCTGACAGCTTAATTTTCTGCTTATGATCAATATCTTTAAACTCTGGTACTATAAAGTAACTAGAGGAATTTAGTTTCCCCAAAAACTTCCTGAAACAACAGTTAGATCCTATGACACTTATACTAACTGGATAAAATGTGCAAAAGTGCACAAAAATGTATTTGCAGCTACAGAGAGGAACCTCAATCAAACTGGCAGTGGACAATATCAGTGGTTAATATTGGACATTTTAAAAATGACCAGTATCAACCTGAAATACTGGGAAATATTGGTCACATTGTGTCAGAAAAATGCATTTTTTCATCTACATGTTTAAGCCCACAAATAGACACACCTGTTGACTGCAGATTCAGTCCTTTGTTCTAATAATAAATTCCTAAACTTTTTTTTCCCCAGAAGTGATGAACTTTAGAGCCGGCCCCTTTGCATCTTATCTACCCTTCATTGTTCAGCCAGGGGTCATGTAGGGTCACTGACAGTCTGGCTGATACTTCCACAATGTATGACTGTCCATGAAAGGTTAGAGACCCGAATCAAACGAGCCTGATACAATGAAATATGACATCACCACCAAGGCGGGACAGAAAAGTGCGATACCACCACCGGTGCTGTCCATGTGCTGTCAGGTACGCACTAAAAACGCCACTCCTCGCTTATCAAGGAAATGAATTAATGACAGTCCCAGCCAGCTTTGGCTTCACTTGGATTTGGCTGCAGGAACACATTAACAGAAATAACACGTTCAGCAGAATGATGAACAGAAATGTTCCCAGTCTAGGCAGTGCAACTCTCAGAGAAACCACAAAGAGAGAACAGGTTTTGGGAAACTGAGCTGACAAGATTTGCAGTGTTCATGATTTTAAAGGCCCATCCCATAAAAATAATAAGATATGTGACGGAGAATTTATTACTGTTGTAAAAATACAGATTAGAAAAACATGCTATAACTTTTTGCATTGGTGATGGAAAACTGTAAAACCTGAATAAATTAATGACTTTGAATTCAACTTTTGCTGAGAATTTCTTTCCATGAGTATTTCTAGGCGCTCTCTCTGCACAAACTACGATTTTAAAATCCTGTAAGACCTGAGCTGTCGTTGATGGTATCATTGCCATACTGTGTCACCTGAAGAAAAAAACTCCCATCGAAACATAAGTTTTATTCTCTATTCTGCAGCTCCACTACTTTCCCAAGGAACGATCTGAGAACTTCTGGTAGTAAAATCTCCAGAATCAAAGGACAATTTACAGCTGTGGGTCAGGGAAAGTTCTTGCTGCACTACATAGCATTTTGAATGAAAACCATTCTGGATAATAGACACTTTTAAAGTTCTTTGATTCCCTGAACTGAGTTGATGTTGATGTTTTCGTTCATGTTTCATCCCAACTAAAACATTAAGAAGGCTTTTCAATTTGTCTACGTCCTATCCTTAAAAAAACATCTTTATTGGTTTTCATGCTGGATGTCAACACTTCTGCAGGGGAGGTGTGACATGTTCTTCAGATTGTGTAAATGAAAGAATTGAGACTCTTAATTTCTTTGATCCCATGGCTTCCTGAAATGGCCGGCTTAAATATTGTTCTGCTGTTCTCTCTCTTCCCACAGGAGACTTTCCATCCCATCCCAGACACTGAACGAGCTAGTGTAAGCCTCACTAAGTCATTCTTAGCTCCACCGCCTCAGCTTGTGTAAGCCAATTCATGCTGAATAAGACCATGTTAATCTGGGGTTTACAATGGGACTAAGTAACTTGATTTCTCTCCTCTGTTAACCTGAAAATGCTGCGATGGCCAACTGGACTCATGGCTGGAGGGTTTTTGTTGTTACTGTTCCCAAGACAATGTGTTCATGTTTTCATCTCAAGTTCTCCTTTTGCTTTGTGTTGCTCAAAAGGAGGGTTCATACGCATACACACACATATACACACTGTGTAAAACAAAGGGACTTCAGTTCCCACAGCTTCAATTCATTTTCCTGCTCTCACTAAAAACTACAAATAAATGAAATCACATAGGGTTTTCACTACTTTAATATCTCGGTCACCAAATTAGATTAAAATATATTCCAATCTACAGCAATTAATGCTCTGATTTAACATGGAAATGTACTATGAGGTGAGGCTAAAGTCTACATGAGAAAACCATTGACTTTATTTTTTTTCCCCTAAAGAGCCAAAATAATTTAATCTGTTCATGCAGAATTATTTCTGCACAGGCCATTGACAACCTCTGAAAATAAAGAGTAGTTTGAAGAGAACTAAAATGACCACTTTGTGCAGCGGTTTTCAATAAAATCTTTGGCTGTAGCGTGACTTGTATGATCACTCCAACACACAGAATGAACTTATCAGCAACTGTCTGCACACTGTGATGTATGGCAGGACTCGTCTCGAAGAGGTAAACGCACAAAAAAATGGCAACATCGGTGGATGCTGTGTTAATAATTAGTGAAATTTAATGTAAATAAAACTTGGTTTCTTGTCTAGTGCCATCTAATACACCTGGTTTATGAATGTTTTTACATTTGCTCTTCCAATCACCCAGTATCTGGTTTGTCTCAAATTGATTTCTGGAAGAAAATTAGCGGTTCATTTGCAATAAATACCAGAAGAACTAGGTAGTTATTATGCACAGTGATAACCATAAATTGTTTGGTTGACAAGTGATCTCTGAGCTGCAGCAACTATAATGCCACCATAATAAATAAATACAAGAATCTTGCACATAATCGCCCACGTATCAACCCATCTATCTAGTTACTTTCATCAGTTGGTAAAGCTAACCTGCTAATCTGACTAACCCCAACACTATTACATGTATTTTTTCAAAAAATGAATTCAGGATTTCAACCATACAATGATTGCTCTCACTGAATCCGTTTCATAGAGAAGATCCATCTGTATTTTGACAGAGTCCAAAACCACTTCTGCTTGCTTATCGAGGTTTCCAGACAAAACACAGAGAATCATTTCGGATGTCATTTTACAGCTCTTTACATATTCACACAAAAACTAATCCACACAAAGTGTCCAACATTACTCAGGTACCTCCAAAAATGCAGTTATCAGAGGCCCAGTGTGGAGTACAGTCAAAGAACACCCTGCCTTCTGCTCCTTATCTCTGCACCCTTCAGTGTGGGTGAGTGTTTGGTGGAGGGAGATGGGGAGAGAGATGAGTGGAGGTCTCACTTGTGTTGTGTACAGGCACTGGAGCCTCTCGTGACTGGACATTGTCAAGTGGGGTCACCCGCAGGGCCGGCCTGTGGGCTCACCAGGAATGCAGTCGTCTTATCAGTTGTAAATGAGATCTAGACCATCTGAAAGAAAAGCAAATGTCTCTGTTAGGAGACACAGACGGGTCCCGCGGGATATTATTCTTGCTCTTCCTCGCTCTGGTTGGCAGATTTAAAGCTGCGGTGCAGATACCAAGTGACTCCGACTGTCACGGAGGCTGTGATTTAGGACATGTTTCCCTTTTTTATCCCTTCACCTCCCTTTCTACTAATATTTTGATAGATTTATATAACATACTGATAATGATGATTATCCATCTACCAGGACGGTAGCTACAGACGCTTAAAGCCCCATTCTGCTATTCTTTGGACCACATAACTGAAGTACATTCACAGTTGTAACTGAAGAGTTTGACTTAAAACATCAAAAATCTAATATTTCTGTTTCTTAACTGACCATAATTGTTTTATTGCTGTGTTTCCATACATTGCCAGCCTAAACAAGCCAGTAAGAAAACATTAACAGCTTAGATTGAGTTGTTGTCGTCTAGTTTTATTCCATGTATTAAAAGAATTGTCAATCAACATGCGAGTGATAGCAGGTTCCAATCTCTGATTTTCGGTGGTAGGGCAACGCTTTTGCTTATATTTGGATTTTGGACTGAGCCTTTAAATATGTGCTGCAATCAAATCATTTTTTAAACCTGATGAATTAGGTGAATATGAGCAGATTTAAGCATATTTTAATCTCAAAGTGCTTCTCTTGTAGCATCTTTACAACAAGGACTCCACGAAATAGACTAGTTTATATAGTTTATGTAAAATAGTTTCTTGTACTTCTATGTCAACAGTTTTTTCAGACTGCAGACCTTTTTGATTAAAATATATGCATTAAAATACAATCAGCTACATCTTTTTACTCACCTAAACATTTAATTGCACAGTTATTGTTACTGAGCTCAATAACAATTGAACCTCAATAATGCAAGTTAGAGCAACACTAGACTAATATGTGGAGGTGATAGTAAACATGATACATTTAGGTTATATACATCCTGACATTTTATAGACAAAAGGATTAACTGATTAATTGAGTAAATAACAGATTACAGAAACAGATTAATCAAAACTGTAAGTAATTGTTAGTTGCAGCACCACTAATATCCATCGTTTAGTATTTTCAGTACTACAGTAAAACTCAAAATAAGTACAAATGTTGAATTGATGAATGAATTGGTTAAATCTGATAATAATGTGAAAATATTTGTAATTTTATTTTAATTTCAACCTCCTCTACGTCATGCAGTGCAGACACCAGATAACAGCCGGAACAGTTAGACATCCACAAAGCACAAAGCAAAGCTTAGAAAAAAGTCAACACATTTGACACTGAGCTTGGGGCTACAAAGAAAAAGTCTTCTATTTTCATGAAAAATTCAGCAGGATTTTCTATCAGCTGTGAAGTTGCTGTACTCAGACTGCCTTTCTCTCCTGGACCATTTCTTATCTCATAACCCCTTGCTCTGTCTCCTCCTTGGCAAGCCTGGCCAATCAAAGACCTTAAAGAGGTGAGTGATAGGGGGTAGGATGAACCAATTACTGTGGCGACAACTGAAACCCTCCCTACAAACAGCCGAGTCACTAAGTCGCAGGCTTGTTGCTCAGCGGGAAGCAAGCGCTGGTGGATTAGCGCTGCAGCAAACAGGCACAAGGGCCAACACGGCTGGGGGCTCTGACCCCACGAGAGGGGGGGCAACACCTCCATGTGAACCTCATAAAAAAACAGGCCATCGGGAGGTAAAGGAAGCACTGAGCTGACCAGCAGCATTGCGTTGTAAGGAGACTGGCGCGGTGATGCTGTTGGGTGGTCATGACCCCGTCTCCATGGTGCTGAGAGGTTGACAAACCAAAAGTAAATCCTCCAGCTCACAGAGAGCAGACTTATATATAGACTCAATCTGGTCTCTTCTTTAAAGTCATCATCACTGGAATAAAACAGGGCATGTGTGTCACATTGCGAAGTCTACAACAAACAAATTTGTTTTTTTATGGCACCAGTACCTGCTGCACCCACACTGGACTGATCGGATGTGGAATTGTCAGAGGAAGAGGGCAGGTGTGGCTTTGATTGTGTAACAACAAAAAGAGGTCATCCCTTCCGGATACCTATCCTAACATGTTTTAATTGGATCCCCACTGAGCTAAACAGACAATAACACGGAAAAAATGTCAAACTGTGACAGAGCGGAAATAGCATGAATGGTATACTAGTGCAATGTAAAAGAGAAACAAGTGGGCCTCAGTATCACAGGATGGGTTATGTATCAGATCAAAGTGTTACTTAAGTACTTTACATTAGTGATTCCATTTTATGCCACTTTATACTTCTACTCCACAAATATTGTACTATTTACTCCCCTACATTTATTTGACAGCTTTTGTTTCTGGTTATAAATGGTAAATGTCTACATTTATATAGCACTTTTAACCAAAGCAAGGTTTTTGCTGCTCATTCACGCACACTCACACACCACTGGCAGCAAGCTACCACGCAGGGTTCTGGCCAACCATCAGGGGAACAATTTGGGGTTCAGTGTCTTGGCCAAGAACACTTTAACATGTGGACAGGAGGAGGTGGGACCAATCCTGTGATCAGTGGGCGACCCGCTCTACCTCCTGAGCCACAGCTTCCCGTTAATTTGCAGATTATTAGTACAAAATATAAGCAACAAATAAATGATGATGTATTATTAAAGATTAAGCTACCCAGCAGTATGCAGTAGTAAACATTAGCCCAACCTTGACCAGCTGCAGCATTAAGTGATGCTTACACACTGATGCATCAATAATTAGAATCCAATAATATATATTATTCTGAAATGGGCCATTCTTCATAATGAGTGCTTTAACTATTGGTACTGATTTTGATGCTAATACCTCTATACTTTTACTTAAGTCAAATTTGGAATGCATGACTATTACTTGTTAGAGTATTTCTATATTATATATTATTATTTCACCATTACCAAACTAAACTATATACATGTATATATGTAATAACTACATGTCAATAATAAATAATAAATAAGGGCTTTCCAACTTTGTTGGCTTGTGACCCCTAAAAACAATGTCTACTAGTGACCCCTTGTCACTGGTTGCATATGTCTATTTTTTTCCCACTTTTTATTTGAATACTTAACAGGGATCCGAAGAGGTAAAATTGTCACTTTAATTCACAAGAAAAAGAAGCAGGCCTCAAAAACATAATTTTGTGCAAGAGAAAGGTCGTTTTTTTTCTGCTTCCTTATTCTGTTAATTATCCTGTGACCCTGTGAGAGGGTCCCGAACCCCAGGTTGGGAACCACTGTTGCAATCAGACACAAACAAGAAAGCAGTGCTCTAAAAGCATGAATAGCAGACAAAACTCTATGCAACAAAATACTGAATATTAACAAATATCTAAACATCAAACAGGGACAAACCTCAGTAAATGTATTAAGAGCTTGTATTCTAGATCCATCACCATCATTTAAAATGTACTAAGTAAGATTAATACTTTACATTAAAAAAATCATTCTGGAATAGTTTTCACACAAATGATTGCGCATGTGTCATACAGTCACAGTCGGATCTGTCACTTCAACATTTGGTTTGAGAGAGTTTGAAAACCTGTTTTGACGACGAGAGTTTCTGCACACCTTTTCTGCCAGGAAACGTTGGCACACTCATACTGCAGTCAGTGCAAATAAATGATTATGACTTACATCTGTTTTTTGCCATAGTCTGGTACAAACACACAAGCCAATTTCTCCTGTGTCTTGAGGAAGAACAAATTAAAATCTTTTACTTGGTTGTTTAAGCATTTTACGTGAGTTGTCTGACCCCTGAACTCCTCTGCACGGTCCAATGTACTGTATAACAACAGATATTGAATCATAATCATAAGGTTGACATGATACTCTACATATATACACATATCATTTCTAATGTGACTGCATATGTATACACTGCACATTACGCGCCATGTCGTTCTCAACATACAGGCAACAAATTGCACCAGGCAACATACCAATCAGCATCACTCTAAACAAATTGCCACCTAGCTGACCTCAGGAGACAGAACATCTAAACACATGGAGAGATGTGTATATTACACACACAAGCACACACATTCTCCCTCAGTCTAATGACCATTACAGAGATAAATTAGAGTGAAGAATGATTAAATATACAAGCTTTATATGTTCAGATTAACACGAAAAGAATTGGACAGTGTGAATCTCTGCAAAGTGGTTGCAAAACCCTCAACTGCTTTAAGGAGTGAGTTTTATAAATAATGCCTATTAAATAATTTAATGCCTATTCTTGTGTTGTAATCAATGGGAAAACATTGTAATATGACAATGTACTTAGAGGGATGTAACAACAGCCATCTTTTCTTGGTGTTTTCTTCACTGTATTCATTGTACTTTTGTCTCACTGAAAGCTAACATAGTATGTTGTAACATCATGATAACACATTATATTATATCAGTGGTCAGCAGGGCAAGTGTTTCCATACTTTCCTCTGCACCATACTGATATGTTTAAGTTGTAAAAGGTCTTGGGGAGGAGCCCATTGGTTGCTTAAACCTAATGCATATTCAGGAATGTTACTAATTTCTGCATATTCACACCACTTTTCCATATATTAAACTACATCTACCCTCTCTTTCAAAATGATTAATAGCACAAAAGTTAAAGTCCTTGGCTGGCATTTTTACAGACTGGAACCTCTTATACTGATGGTTTTCCAAAGAGCTGTTATTCCTCTGAACTCCTCACAAAGCCTTAATGAAAGTGTTATGCAGGGCAATGATGACAGGCATAAACGCCTGATTTAAACGTCTATCATTTTGTCCAAAAGTGGCCTATAATTCTGAGGTGTGTTGGCACTGTGGGGCCACAGCGTCCTGCTGAGCCAGAAACCTGAGCGATGAGCTGCAGAAGCGCCAAGGCTCGTCTCCTGCAGAGGCAAACAGGGCCTCATCCGTGACTGAGTGGGTGCTAGAACGCCAAACAGAGAAGTGACGGGTCACAGTAAAGGTTAACAAAATCAAGGCAGGGAATTTACGAGCGTCCGTGCTTCACAAGCGATGTCGCCAACAGCAAGGGGGGAGTGTAAAAGACAAGGGTGGATGAGAGGATTATAGAGTGTGTGCGAGCGTGTGTGCGGACATATGTGTGTTTGTGTGGATTTGGTACTGGGATTCTCGCCTGCTTTGCAAGCAATACATTGTGACAGAATGATGAGGGTCCTTTGCTGTGAGTGTGTGTTCACTTCACACACTGTTGGGCCAGTTGCGCTCTGTAAACTGACTAAAAGCAGCTGGACCTGAGACAGCGTGCACATTATTAGAGTCTACAGGCGCCATCATCCGTCAGTCTATCATTTCATTTGTGTCATATACAGTCTATCTACGCGTACATGAACTACATTTCCTCCTCATAATAAACATGTCAAGTCTGGAATGATTACAATTACAGCCAGAATCCACTGGGCTGTGTTAAGGAGCTCCTTCAACGGTAACAAAGACCACAAACTGTACACCTGAGAGAGGTCCTATAAATTTTGGGTCTGGTCCGATAGACTCTGAACTGAACTTCCTCCATCCTGATATAAACATTTCCGTTGCAGAAAAGAAGCAAAACGTCAAGTTGCTGCAGTCATGGAAAAACCCTGTGAGTCAATTTAACTCATTTTCATGCTAATTTTATTTAACTCACAGTTCAAATGTGCATAGGTATATTTAGCAAAAACCACTCCAAGCCTGTGACAAATGTTCAAAAATATTTCATAAAATCATAAATTCTAAATTCTTGAAAAAAGAAAAAAAAAAAATTTTCTATGTGCTATCTGCATACGTATATAGAATGTGTTAAATAAGCCATGGCGACCATGAATAAAAACAATGAATGACATCTACGTAATACTTCTATATTTTTACCTATATTTGTTCAGCTTTGTTGTCCTTGTTTTTATCTGTACGTCTGTTTCTATCGTCTTTAAAATTGCTCTCGGAAATGTGTGTAAGTGCATCGAGAACAACGAAAAACGAGTCAAAATCAAGCTGATTCGGATTCTTCTGATTTTGAGTCCAGCGAGGGACCTTGGTTGTGTGTTTTTCCCTATCCCTCCCAACATTTCCCGTAGTCTCTCTACTGTTGACTCTCAATGCTGCCAGAAAATTTGCTTCTCAAAACAAAGCAAGAAGAGCTATGTCGCATTTTCAAGCGTGTTCTGTCTGATTTGGCCCTTCCTCCTCTGTGTGTGAGTGTGACGTGAGAATGTGAGTTGAATCACTGCGGTTACATTCAACCTTTCTCACATTAAAATTATACTTGATGGATCTGCTAACAATTTCATTATTCGACTATACACATTATCTAAATTTGAAGATACTGACATGCAATAATGTGAGAAACACTTCACCAACACACACACACACACGCACTCTCATTGTACAGATAAGATGCCTTGCCTGTGTTTCATGGCTGTCTATAAGTGGAGTAGGGGCCCTAGATTTTGGGAGACAACCTAGCGATAGGACACTTCATCACAGTGGTTTGTGGAAGGTTCTCAGCTTGCTTCCTCACTGATAGCTCCAGTTTGTCTGGAAGAGGTTATGCTTTGTGATAGTCTGGCAGAATCATGGACTTGTCTCCTCAAACCAGTTGGAACCCGTATAGTGTATCAGGTTCTAGCAGCATGTGGTTTCAGTTTGATCCCTCACAAAACTGCTTTCATTTCTCTTGATCAATGTCAAACAGTACTAATGCTATTATTCTATGCGTTATCAAAGTAACAACAGATGATATAAGTGGTTGACTTTCAACCGAGTGCACGGCTGTGGACTGACTGTGCATGGATAATGCTGCGTCACAATCTGGCTCCCTGACTGGTTCCTTGCTGGCATCTTTTTGTCTGCAGCACATGTGAAGACATTCATCATTTTCACATATAATAACACAGAGCATTGAATTTCCCTTTCTTATTTTTACAAAGGTACCCATGAGCTTAGTGCACAGTAGGCATCAGTCTGCCCGTCCATCTCACCAACTGCGGTGCTGATGGCTGGTCTAATTCAAGCAATATTTTGAGTTTCCAAAAAGCTGTGGGGGAGAGTCTGTGGCTGATGGCTCCACCCTGGGCTGATCACCATCCATCTCTCCCCCTTTCCGTCGCCTGACGCCCCTCTGCTGAGCGCCTCCCCACTTGAGATCCATTCGGAGAGCATATTTGCCAGATGACAGCGTGCTCTGTGTACCATCCATTATGGCTAAGGCAGATACATTGTCATCAGGAGCCTCTCATGCTGGCATAAATCCATGGTCAACAGTAAGTCTAGGTCAAGTGATTTATACACAGGGGCATGAATGTACATACACTCGCCCCTCTCTTCTACAGACATACATAGAGGCATGTTCAAACATCTGCCATGCAACTGCCCAAGGCAAACTATGGAAACCTGTTACTGTACTCGCAAGGGCTGTAATGGGAGTCTTGTTTAAAGTACAGAGGAATCTGGTCAAAGTCTGGCGGAGGTCACTTTTTGAGGAAATGCAGAACCCAAGGGAGTGACTGCTAGCAGTTCTCCTCCACCCTACTCCTCTTCACCTAGGAGGAGGTGGTGGAACAGTGTGAATCGCACAGACACACTTATACCCACGCATTTAACACATGCATGCATGCAGCGTGGAAACAGAGAGCTGTGCACGACCAGGGGAAGATGAAGTGCTAAGCGCCTTGACTGTACTTGACCGTAATCTCTGGATGAGAATTGAGGAGATGCAGTGTGTCCCCCGAAGGCTCACTTGTAACATGTCTGTAGAGCCCCTGGTAATACTTGTGCATTACAATATTCCAGAGAGGGACGTCTCACTTGAGTCAATTGGTTTGTTCTCAAGGCCACAGCCGTGTTAAATGAGCACACCGCCACTGTAACAACCCTCTTGAAGAATTGATACAACATTCAGTCAATAAAAGGGTGTACTCCTGTGTCATAATTCACACAGGAATCTTATGAACTAAAATAACAGCACAGAATGTAAGCGCTGTAGCCTAAATGTGGATTTAAAGAGTTTCTAAAATAGCTAAATAACGTAATTTCCATCATACCAAACAGAAGTGGTATGGTAGAACTACTGGCACTATGTCAAAGTCACATCATGGCAAGGAGATGGACTGATCCTTCTGATATTGCCTACTGTCTGGTCTTTGAAAAATACAACCGACAGTTGCTTGTCTTAGCCATAGTCCTCACGGCCCCACTGTTGTACATCATCAGACTTCAACAATATTGACTTCTGTTGAAGAGATTAGCTGTCAAGCTTTTATTTTGTTAAGGGATCAAGGTCCTTCATGTTCTTACCTAAATATAACTTTACTCCGTTGCAGGTTTGAAATTGCTGGTGCATGTGGTATTTCATTTATGAGAGCGCTCGAGACCCAGAATGCCTCGGCTTGACCGCCGGGCTTTGGAGGGATTATCTGATGAATTCGTGTTTTACAGCAGCTGTTAGTGAGAAGTCACCAGGGGTCTAAAGGTGGATGCGAAAGCCCTCCACCAAGTGTGCCGTATCGTCACTTTCATTTTTCAGTCGTCTGAAAACTTGCTATTACCCCATTTATGTTAACACTTTGCATTGCCTGCTTGATATAACCATACATGCTGAAGGTTTTGACTGAAATGGAATGGAAAAAAACATGTGACAGTGCTGCGTGATAGGGGTCGTATCAAACTACACCCAAAATTAAACGTCCTTAACCCTGTCTCAGAGAGCATCAAGTTAAACTTGTGCATGTCTACGTTGATAAGGATCTCCAGCAAGACCACTATGCAGCACCTCTTAGGTCATTGGAGATTTTGATTTATGAGGCCGGAGGGGCTACGATGACCTGCTAATGCCCACTTGGATTGCCATTGCCATTCATAAGAGGCCAGCAGACCAAGACTAAATGAGACCGGGCTGGAAATGTCACCTGCGTGCACAACCTTTTACGCCCCAGAGTCCTTCTCAGAACTGTAAATTCTATCTTACATGTCTCTGACCACCTCCATTGATGGCTTATGCCAGAATCCCACCAGCGACACCAGCCTTCCCCCACTTCACTGTAAATCAAACTGCTATCTAAAGCAGCAGGACTCAGACTTACAGCGGTGGACAACGACATATGGGAAATCCCCAGCGCTGCAATATACTACAGGAGGTCAACAAGACCATAAAGGCCACAGGCTACACTTGGCAAACTGTGCTTGGATTTTTGTTACATGGTGTGCAAGCAAAGAGGAAGCCAAGTACCAGGCCCCCTTCTGCAAGAAAAGCCTTGTTGACAGAGTTTGAATAATTGAAAGCCAATCGGCTCTGTAAATGAATATTGGGTTTAACAAAGAATAAACCCAAGTATATCAGAAATTCTGCTTCTGATCACGCCTCTGAAATAGCTTAACCTATGAATGAAGTGTGTTTAGAGCCTTTAATCCAATGTAAGATGAAGCAAAGTGATAACTGACCTATACTACAAGAAAATAAAAGCTCATTTGGTATTAGGTGTGTATTATATAGAGATTAAGTATTTATACATTAGAGATTCACATTGTAAAATATATTGGTAAATGCAGAGAAACTCAAACTGCTTTCTCAAACGGAAACATCTGAAGACATTTCAAAAAGTTATCTATTGTATATCTTATCTTTTGTGCTGGGACACCAAGGCGTCCCTGGTTTTTGGTTTAATGTGGAGTCCATGTTGATGGATACCACTGTCTCTAACTGACTTCAAGGCATTTTTGTGTCTGGAGTTTCTGGCTTTGTACTCTGCTTTGGCTCAGCGCAGGCTAATGTATCTCCAGACTGCTGGATCTTTTACAGGATCTGTGACCATTGTCACAGGAAAATGGTAAACGTGTAACATTTGAATTCCTGTTCTTCACTTGATTTGAAGTGTCCATGTTTGTTGAGTGCACAGTTTATGTAGAGTGCTTCCTGAGCCTTGTGACCCTTGAGCCCCTGAACTTACCACCCATTGAACTTGCATTACATTAAATGGAAAAGATCAGACGGCTCACCAGTAATATTACCTCATAACTAGACATATCTATTGGATCTCTGCTCAAATTATTGTAAAAATCTGTAACATTTCACATTTCATAATCATATCTCATTTATGATTTTATTATTTATGTCAATTACAGACCATTATAAGCACATGCTGCTGCACTTTCCCGAAAAATCTTTGTGGACATGGTTTTCAACCCACAGCAGTGGTGTGTCTGCAGCAGCTGGTCTTTGTACTGTGCCTGGCTTGCCACATGCAAAATGCTATCTGCACCACCTTCACCACACACACACACACACACACACAAACCCTCCCCCAGGGAAGCGACCTCTGAGTAATGAGACATAGCTGGGCCTATGTTCAACGTCTCATCATTTAATGTGACATGAATCTCACTTGCTATGTGTGATCGATCTATTTATTACCCTATTCATGTAAAGCCAAGCAAAGTCTCCTGACGCGGGATTTCTTCACCCTGAAATATCAATGGCCATCACTCACTTTTTATTGCTTTTTTCTTGTCCTTTCTGGTCTCGTGGCATTTGTTTTGTGGTGTTCAAATTGGTCAGCGTAATGTTTTCATAGAGTTTTCCTTAACATATTCTACATTTTGGTATAAGCCACAAGGCAAGAATATACAAATAGTATGAACAATTTATCTGTACAACATCCCTCTGTTTGTGAAAGAGATTTAGCACAGAGAAAGTGTGAGGCATAAATCAGCATAGGTTGCAGTCTACTGTAACTTTAACAGTGCTTCCTAGCATTGTATACATTGGTATATGTTGCTGCATTAGTAGCCACAAAAAAATAACTCTGGCAATATAATTTTGATTATGAATATTTAGCTCAGTCTTAAAACAAATGTAACTCTGTAACTCTGCCTGTAACCCGAGTGACATTTTTACCCTCTAACCTTGCCATTGTCACCAGCTGAACATGTCCACATCATGTCAGCAAGAGCAATGGGGAGTTTCAACTTTTTAGAACTTTATGCCAAACCTGATGGGGGCAGAATTTGTGGCATACACTGGAACAAAGTGATGGGCTGTTCATATATTGTAAGCAGATTTTTTGGAATGCCACTGTTGTCACCACATAGCGCATCAAGCATCTTAAAGACCTGTTAAAACTGTTGTGTAGTGTCTATCTCATACAGTTGTTTTGTTTTTTTTTGTCAAATGAAACCTGACAAGATTTAAATAGCATTACATTTTCATGTGGTTCACTTAATTTTGATTCAAATAACTTTTAGGAAAAGTCAGTTTTAGCTGATTATTTTGGGCTCATAAATTCTTTTAGCAAATGTATGGAAACAGGTAGATGCTTATAGTGTTGTAGTCTCATTACAGTACATGCAGAAAATAAGCAAATTCTCTGCTTTGTCTAGCACTCATTCAGAGCCAGTGCAACATGTGGTCTTTCTACCCTAGATCACCTTTAGAGGTGTGCTGTGAGCGTCGGTCCAAACTGCCCTCCAGACCTTCTGTGTGCAACAGTCATGTGAGTGCCAGGGCTTTTGCTATCGTGCAGATGCCAGGCTCTCCTAAGAGGACTTCTTGGGGCAATCCCAGTTACAAGCTCTGGTGTTAACCCACTGGAGGACTCTTATCAGCTACATGTCATGTTCGCATTCTCCCCACAGTTCCGTCAACTCCCTCACCGTCATCTCAACACTCTCCTAAGCTCCACCCTTGAAGGCCACTTTTATCTGAAGCACTAAAGTGGCAAACATATTTGTCCAGAGCTTTCCCACAGTCTCAGGAGTTGGAAAGTGGACGAAGCAACCGCAGTGTAACACAGAACAGGAGTCAGTGTGTCCACATGGAGCCCCAGGTTTCAAGTGTGTCTATGGGCCCCTCACTGTTGATGCCCCAGTTTCTTTAGAGGACCATATAGTTTTGCATGTTTTAGCACATTAAAGTGTTGTATACTTTACAATTCTCCAGACTATTTTCCATTAGATACATTTTCAGATTAGATTTAGATTCAACAATAAAAGATACAAAATTTTAAAAAATCACATCACAATGAACACTGAATCAACTTTTATTTTGTGGCAGTCATTTTATTGTTGCATGGTTTCAGTTGCTTGTGAAAATGTGCAGTGAAAATGCTTCTGAGTTGAAACACAACTGTTTTTCTTGTTTTTCTTCTGTATCATCTAGAAATCTACTGATAATACTTGATGGACACCGACAAAGTGGGCTTTTAATTTTTTTCCTCTGCTGTCAACTCCAAACCCAGACCC